>JAXIVD010006764.1:12500-20000 GCA_036785275.1 Cancer borealis | reverse complement strand
AACACACCCTCCACCTCACGCCTACCCAAGGACGACCAACCCCACACCCCAGGTAAGGCTAGGCACCCAGAAACCCCAGACACACCCCAGAAACATCTCCCTTGCACCCCAAATACACCCTCCACCTCACGCCTATCCCAGGACGACCAACCCCACACCCCAGGTAAGGCTAGGCACCCCAGACACACCCCAGAAACCACTCCCCAGTAAGTTTAAACACCCCAGATAAACCCCTTAACCCCTAAATAAACCCTAGAGATTACATTTTATTTTTGTTTTATTATTTGTATGTTTATTCTGCTTTTGAAATAGTCTTAAAATCACCTAACTTAACTTATTATTATTATTATTATTATTATTATTATTATTATTATTATTATTATTATTAACGCCTCCTCCCCCCTTTAGGTTACCTGGGCTGGCCGTACCCCCAGGACCCCCCCACCAGTAGTGAGGACTCAGCCTTCCCCTCCCTAGAGAACACCAATCAAGGTAATGTCAACTATCTCTATCTCACTATCTCTATCTTACTATCTCTCTCTCTCTCTCTCTCTCTCTCTCTCTCTCTCTCTCTCTCTCTCTCTCTCTCTCTCTCTCTCTCTCTCTCTCTCTCTTTCTCTCTTTTTTCCTCTCTCTTTTTTTTTTCTTTTTCTGTGGACTCAAATATATTAGTTTATTTATAGTGAATTATTTTTATTATTATTTTGGTTTTTAATTAATTTGATTTATATATATGTAAAAAAAAATTGTAATCTAATGACTTGATTTTATTTTATTTAATTTTTTTTTTGTCAAAATTTTAATTATTCAACTTTATTCAAATGTTTCTAATAATGAAAATAATTATAATAATCAACAATTTATAATCAATATTCAATTATTATATTTATTTATTTATTTATTTATCATTATTAATCTTATTTTTTTTATTATTATTATTATTATTATTATTATTGTATAAATTTCGATCTATTTGAGTCTATAGTTGAAACCTGAATCCATTTTTCATTGTTATAATTACGATGTTATTATTATGTATAATGTATAATGTATAATGTTAACTCAAGGTTATTCATCATTATTTATACAATTATTTATGATTTAATGAGTCAATTTTAAGATTTTTTTAAATACAATTGTAGACTTTTTTCAATATTTTATAATTCTTTTATTAGTTATTTTCACTATAAATTTTAATTGTTTTTTTCTATATTTTTTTGCAAGAATCAAATTTATTAAGAATTTTTTCTATAAATATGATTTCAAAACTTTTTTTCCAAATAAACAAAATAAACTTTCTATCAAAATTAAATAAAAATAGATATATAGAATTTTTTTACATGAAATTAGTTTTAAAAAACCTTGAATATAGAATAGGAAGTGAATTTCTCTCTCTCTCTCTCTCTCTCTCTCTCTCTCTCTCTCTCTCTCTCTCTCTCTCTCTCTCTCTCTCTCTCTCTCTCTCTCTCTCTCTCTCTCTCTCTCTCCGCCCTGTGCCAGTACCGTTTAAGCCTTTTTAACATTGCTTGTGTAGATCCTGGGAGTAGACACACACATACATACACACACACACACACACATGTACACATAGACTTCTTATTTACTCTTCTTACTTAATACTGTGTGTGTGTGTGTGTGTGTGTGTGTGTGTGTGTGTGTGTGTGTGTGTGTGTGTGTGTGTGTGTGTGAATGATTGAAATACACACAAATTCTCTCTATCTCTCTCTCTCTAACTCACATAATATATTGACTCGCTCTAATCCTGTCTCTCTCTCTCTCTCTCTAATAACCTACTAACTCTAATCCAAACACTCACTCACTCACTCACTCACTCACTCACTCGCTTGCTTTGCCAGTACTAAGGTTGTTGCTTGGTGTGTGTGTATGGGGGGGGAGGGGGGGATTATTTAAGGGGGGCTGGTGTGTTGGGGTGTATTTTGGGCTGATTTAAGGCGAGTTTGGGTGTGTTGGGCTGTGTTAAGGTTTGGTTGGGCTGTGTTTTGAGCTGTGTTGGGCTGTGTTTATATTACTAAGTTGCTGGAACACATTGGTTGTGGACACATTGGTAACGCTGGAACACATGGTTATGCTGGTGTACCCTGGAACACATTGGTTGTGGACACATTGGTAACGCTGGAACACATGGTTATACTGGTGTACCCTGGAACACATTGGTTGTGGACACACACACACACACACACACACGCTGCTGGGTGTGCTGTCGGAACACACACACACACACACACACATAATGCTGTGTGTGTGTGCCGCTATTGCTGCTTCCCTGCTGTGGGACACACTGAGGTGCTGCTGTGGTACACACTGAGTTGCTGCTGTGGTACACACAGGCTTGGTACACACTGTGGTACACACTGTGGTACCACCACCGCCACCGCCACACTGCCTGGTGCCAACACACAGGGCCGGGCACGGTGCCACAGGGATGCTGCCGGGACACACGGCACTAACCCCCCTTGGCCGGGGCGCCTCCCCTCTTCACCCTCACCCCCCTTCACCCCCCCTCCACACCCCAAGGCCTCACACTCTCCCTCCTTCCAGGAATTTGGAAGAAAAATTTTTTATCGCCCTACTTCCCCCCCCGGCCCCACCCCGGGCTGGGCTCCCCCTTCCCCGGCCTGTACGTGCCCCCGCCAGGCTCCCCCTGGGGCAGCCACTCCCCCCCAGGCCCAGGGGTGCTGGGCGGGCCTGCCGGGAGCCTGCTGTGTGCACACGAGTGTGTGCGTTGTTCTCGGCTGTACAAGACGCGTAAGGGACTTAAGCATCACATCAAGAACGAGTGTGGCGTTGAACCTCGATTCCAGTGTTCACACTGTGACTGGCGGTTCAAGCAGAAAGCACACCTGCTGCGGCACGTGGCCAGGAAACACACGCACACATGAACCTGGGCAGGCTGTGCCACGCCAGGCCATGCCACGCCAGGCCACGCCATGCCATGCCACGCCACGCCCCGCCATGCCATGCCATGCCATGCCAGGCCAGGCCATGCCAGGCCATGCCACGCCATGCCCCTCCATGCCCTGCCCTGCCCCGCGACACACACCCAGGCCGGGACACAGGCTGCCACAGTTCACCGCTGCTCACTCACCAGTACAAAGAATGCTCATTACTATGGCCTGCTGGGCGGGTGTGTGTGTGTGTGTGTGTGTGTGATGGGGGTGTGTGTACGTATATGAGATGGGGTGTGTGTGTGTAGTGCAGGTGTACATCACCTAAGGTTGAAGTTATAATGTTTAGTTTTGGTTCAAACACACACTCCCTTGTAACACTGTACACACACACACACACCCTTGTAACACTGTACACACACACACACCCTTGTAACACTGTACACACACACACACCCTTGTAACACTGTACACACACACACACCCTTGTAACACTGTACACACACACACACCCTTGTAACACTGTACACACACACACCCCCTTGTAACACTGTACACACACACACACCCTTGTAACACTGTACACACACACACTCCCTTGTAACACTGTACACACACACACCCTTGTAACACTGTACACACACACACACCCTTGTAACACTGTACACACACACACACCCTTGTAACACTGTACACACACACACACCCTTGTAACACTGTACACACACACACACCCTTGTAACACTGTACACACACACACACCCTTGTAACACTGTACACACACACACCCTTGTAACACTGTACACACACACACACCCTTGTAACACTGTACACACACACACACTCCCTTGTAACACTGTACACACACACACACCCTTGTAACACTGTACACACACACTCCCTTGTAACACTGTACACACACACTCCCTTGTAACACTGTACACACACACACACCCTTGTAACACTGTACACACACACACACCCTTGTAACACTGTACACACACACTCCCTTGTAACACTGTACACACACACACCCTTGTAACACTGTACACACACACTCCCTTGTAACACTGTACACACACACACCCTTGTAACACTGTACACACACACTCCCTTGTAACACTGTACACACACACTCCCTTGTAACACTGTACACACACACTCCCTTGTAACACTGTACACACACACACCCTTGTAACACTGTACACACACACACCCTTGTAACACTGTACACACACACTCCCTTGTAACACTGTACACACACACACCCTTGTAACACTGTACACACACACACACCCTTGTAACACTGTACACACACACTCCCTTGTAACACTGTACACACACACCCTACACTCAACACTAACAGGAGCCATCCCTGCCAGGGTTGTATTCACCCTGGCGATGGCTGAGGGAGTAAGACACACTATTCTCAAGTGTGATGAGTGTGTTGCAAGCTACCACCACCACCACCACCACACTGTGGCAGGGCAGAGCAGGGCAGGCCGGGTCGGGTGAGGTGAGAGGGCAGAACGGACTCAAAATCAGGCCACTGCGTGACATTTTATCTGTGATTGTCTGTGTGTGTGTGTGTGTGTGTCGCTGGGAAGGCCGGGTGGTGTGTGGTGGTGAACAATGTGTGTGGTGCTGTGTAGTGCCACGCGGTACAGTGCCAAAAGTGCTGTGAAGGGAAGGGTTACTGTCTTCGGTGAAGATGTTATTGTACAGCTGTGTGCGTGTGTGTGTGTGTGTGTATGTGTTGTGTGTGTGGTACAAGGGGGGTGGGGTATATAGGTGTACACACACGTGGCTCCTCTGTGGTGAACAATTGAATCTTTACGAACAAACAAACGAACAAACTTTATTCAAAACTGTCTCGGTGCTAAAACTTGTACAATAAACTTTTTTTTTCTTACGAATAAATATAATAAAAAAGACTAAATAAATGAATAAATAAATAAAGAGTTATCTTACTCTATAAAAAAAAAAAGTATCTCCATTGATATACTTATAAACTCACTTAATATAACTGGATAGGCCTAAATAAATGGTTGATATGCCTTTAAAGCCATTGAAATATAAAGCCATTGAAATATAGGCCTAGGCAGCCTCTAAACTAAAGCCTTTTTATAGTCTATTAAAGTGAATATTTAAATTATCTCAAAAAATATGAAAGATTATGGAAAGTCATTTGATTTGTTATAATTATTTGTCATTAATTATCAATATGTATCCTTGAATAATAATAATAATGATGATAATGATGATAATGATGATAATTGAAAAGGAAAGAAAAATACGATAATCAATAAATAAAATAAATAAATCGATCAATAAAGTTTCGATAATAAAAACAGTAATAATAAAATTTAAATACAAAAAAATATATATTAATAAAAAAAAAAAAAATCATAAGTTTTGATACAAATTAACATGACCAGAAATTAGGGAAAAAGTGCAATACAATGATTAATTAAAGTTATATTACGTGACCTTACGTGACCTTGCCTGACCTTGCTTGACCTTGCCTAGCAGTGTCTCGGGTCAAAGGTCAATCATAGGATGCCAATTAGTCAATATATGAAGAATTTGCTCATGTATGTGTGTGTGTACGTATGTATTTACCTAGTTGTAGTTGTGTGTGCGTGTAGATAGGATGTACGTACGGAAAAATTTATACATACATACATATATATATAAAGAAAAAGTTTATTTATGGGTACGTGTACGTGTGTGTGTGTGTGTGCGTGTTGCGTTTCTGGTCATAATAAGAATTAATTAAATAAATCGCTGAATAATTAAGATAATGATAATAATTAGCATCACAGAGGAGTCTTGGCGTCAACCAATCGCGTGACAGCAAAATCAAACGCTGCCTTCCCATTGGTCGTTACAAATACTCACACGACAATAATATATTTAATTAATTTACCCATTATTATTTTTTTTATATAATGGAGGTTATTTTTTTGGTTTAAGTAAATAAATAAATAAATAGATGAATAAATGAATAATAATGATTGTTTTGTCGTCCTCGTCGCGTGCCCCGCTCTGTTGTTGTTGTTGCTGAGTAATTGTTGTTGTTGTTCCTATGTGTTTGTTTGTTTTTCTTGTTTTTTTTTGTTTGTTTTTTTGTTTATTGGTCAAAAATGTCGCCTCGTAAAGTATGTCTGAGAAATGTCTGATTTTTTTCTTCTTTTTTTCTTTTTTTTCAATTTGCTGGACAATTTTTTTTTATATTTATTTATTTTTGATTTTATGGCTGATATAATTTTTTTTTTTTTTTTTTTTTTTAGTAAGTCCAATGATTTTTTTTTCCAATACCTTAATAATGGCTTAAAAATGTCTTTAATTTATTAGAAAAAACATTTATATTTTGAGTTTAAATGTTTTTCAAAATGTCTGAAATGTGTTTTTTTGAGTTCAATTTGCTGAAAGTTTTTTTGAATAATAATGAAAAACCTAATTATTTTCATATAATGATTTAAAAATTATGAATATATAAAAAAAACATCAATATTTTCAGTTCAATATTTTTATCATTATCAAAAACACCAAAATTTTCCCTCAATGGCTGAAAAATGTCTCATAACAATAAAAAAAAAAACATTTATTTTGAGTTCAATGTCTTATAAATATATTCTCACTGCCAGAAACATCACATTTTTTTAATCTATGGCTAAATTATCACCAAAAAAACATTAATTTCCAAGAATATTTATGTCTTAAGTTATTATAGAACTCAGCCATTATTAAAACATTATAATTAGTTGTCAATAAGCCATTTAAACATCTAATTATCCATTAAAAATCCATAATTACCGTCATTAAACCCAGCCATTATTATATTTATCCTAATTTAATAAGGAATTCACTCAGACATTTCCAGACATACAGTCACAGCGTGTAGGTATTAAACGACCACGGCTCATTGGCTTACAGGGTTACGCACACATGTGTATGTACGTATGTGTGCGTTTATATCGTTATCAATATGTCTGTTTTTGTTATGATGATATTTTTTGTTATACATCTATATTATTATTATTATTATTATTATTATTATTATTATTATTATTATTATTATTATTTCTCATTTTTCTTGTAATTAAAAAGGTTCAGTTTTATCAAAGTTTTTTTCAAAGTTCCTCTTTTTTGTATATATAAATTTATTTATTTAATTTCTTCTTAATTTATTTACTTATTAACATATTTATTCTGTCATTTATTGTGTTCAGTTTATATTCATTTCATTTATTGATTTGAATGTTGAATTTTCCTCCTCGTCAAAATATATAAACGTCACGACAACTAGACTATAGATGTTAGAACACGTTAATTGATTATATGTACGTAATTTTAAGCAGCGAGTGTGTGTGTGTGTGTGTGTGTGTGTGTGTGTGTGTGTGTGTGAGAAATATATATACACTTACATATTAATTCATACTAATTACTAACATGTACGTATACTTTGGATGTGTGTACGTATAGTTTGGGTGTGTGTACGTATAGTTTGGGTTTGTGTACGTATAGTTTGGGTGTGTGTACGTATAGTTTGGGTTTGTGTACGGATAGTTTGGGTTTGTGTACGTATAGT
>JAXIVD010006764.1:7500-10000 GCA_036785275.1 Cancer borealis | reverse complement strand
AAAAAAAAAAATAAGAAAACAAGATCGCGTTGCAAATCAAAGAAATATTTTTGACTTGTTTACCGAAGAGAAAAAAATATATATATATAAAAAAAAATATGAATGGGGTACATTGCAATTATATATATTACAAAAAAAAAAATAATAATAATCATGGCTGTGTAATTACAATGAATGAAAACAATGATCTCACTTCTAGTATTATGTGTTAATTTATGTGCTATGTAGTATGTGAATGTGATATGTTGGAAGATGTTAGTATGTTGCATTACACCTTATGTGCTCTCGTAAGGCCACATAGAAGATGAACTAATGTGTTTGTTATGTTAGGTGTTAAAATAATGTGTTGTCTTGGCATTGACCAATCGCGTGACAGCAAAATCAAATGCTGCTTTTCCATTGGTCGTTAGATATACTTAGGTGTTCAAAATAATGTGTTGAGTGTGTTCTATGGAGTTAAAATATGTTATAATGTGTTTATGTTATGTTAGATGTATTTATGTGTTAAAAATAATGTGTTTTGCTCTATTTGAAGTTAAAAATGTGTTAAATAATTATGTTAATGTGTTGTATGTGTTCTGTAAGGTTAAAATATGTGCTAGTATGTGGGCTTCTTATGTGCTATGTTGTTGCCTCTTATGTGCTAATATATATAAACACATTTTTATTTATTTTTTATTTTATTTTTTTTTTTTTGGTGTGTTTTGAAAATTTGATCTCATATGCTGCTAGTGATTCTGAGGTGTTATGTGGTTCCTTATGTGCTGATTTTGGGGGTCAGTATTTGTGTTTGCTTGCTTGTTTGTTTGTTTTGTTTTGTTTTGAGTGGGGGTCAAATTTTTTTTTTTCGAAGTTAAATTCTAGGTTTTTTTTTTTTTCAATTTTTTTTTTTTTGTTCTCATTTGCTTCTTCATCATCATCATCTTCATCTTCTTCTTCTTCTTCTTCTTCTTCTTCTTTATATTCCTAATCAATTCATTCCATTTATATTTCCATTCATTTATTTGTTAGTTCGTTCGTATGTTTGTTGTCATTGGATTGCATGCCTTCAACAACACACACATCCTCCTCCTCTTCTTCCTCCTCCTCTTCTTCCTCTTCTTCTTCTTCCTTCAAAGTCTTCTCCTATTGGCTGTATTGCATGGCTGGCCCCGCCCCTAAACCTAACCTAATCTAATCTAACCTTTTCCCAGCCCCCCCCCCAGGCTAACCCCCCCTTCCCCAGCCCCCCCCCAGGTTAACCCCCTTTCCCCCACCCCACCAGGCTGCCCTAACCCAACCCCAGCCTCCCCCAGGACCTCCTAACCTAACCTTACCTCAACCCCAAACCTAATCTAACCTAACCTAACCATCTCTCAGCCCCAACCCCAGACTAACCTAACACCCACATCCACCCCGCCCCTAACCTAGCACCTGCACCCATCACCCCGCCCCTAACACCCTGTACCCCCCCAGGCTAACCTAAAACCCACGCCAACCCAGCCCACCCCGCCCCTAACCTAACACCTGCACCCACCACATCCCTAACCTTACACCTGCACCCACCCTGCCCCTAACCCAACAACAACCCCATCCACCCTACCCCACCCCGCCCCTAACCTAACCTAACCCCAGCCTGTATTGTCTTTTTCAGATTACTTAAGCAACCCCACCCAACCCCATTCCGGCCCTAACCTAACAATCTCACCCCATCCCGGCCCTAACCTAAAACCGCCCCACCCTGGCCCTAACCTAACCTAACCCTAGCTTATATTGTCCTTTCCAGATTACTTACGCGCCTATAACCTGGTCCAAGCAATCCCATCCCAACCCCACCCCGGCCCTAACTTAACCATCCCTACCCTACCCCACCCCGGCCCTAACCTAACCTAACCCTTGCTTATATTGTCCTTTCCAGATTACTTACGCGCCTATAACCTGGTCCGCGCAGGTTTCCCGGGCCTGCTGTCCCCTAGGGTGCCAAGTGACTTACTGGTCCGTCCGCCTCCGATCGGCCTTCCTCTCTTACTCAAATACCGCGACTTTAAATTCAACTCTAAGGCCGCCCCCCCCGCGCCCACCCCCAGCTCAAGCTACCCGTATGGAGAGAGCCCAAAGCAATTCGCATGTGAGAAATGCGGTCGTACGTACGCGTCAACGGGGAATCTCAAGAGACACAAGAAATATGAGTGTGGGGTCGCGCCTCAATTTTCGTGTCCGATTTGCAATAAGAAATTTCAGCATCGGCACAGCGTCAAAATTCATGTTTTTTCAACGCACCGGAACGAGGCTGGGGACGGCGCCCCCCCAGACTCCACCCGTGACTCCCCCGCCATCTTCCCATCCTCTGAGGGCGTGGGTGTGGGTGTGGGCGTGGGTGTAGGAGTAGGTGTGGGTCCTAATCCATGTAAAGATGAGTATTTTCCGATTCCGAAGGAGGCGAACGCACCGACCTCACAGAATCAAGATACATAGGATGGATTTATGGAGTCCTACTGAGTCCTATTGAGTCCTATGTGTT
>JAXIVD010006764.1:0-5000 GCA_036785275.1 Cancer borealis | reverse complement strand
CAAAAAAAAATGCAAATATATATATACATAACATTTTTTTGGCCCTAAATAGATTCAAAATTCAATCCAAAATATTTTTCAATTTGAATTTGTAAATCAAAATAAACTCAAAAATTACTTTATAAATACAATAGGAATTATTTAGGCAAAGTTAGACTAAATAATTCTTTAATAAATTATGCAATTATTATCATACCACTCAGGAATGTGTGTGTGTGTGTGTGTGTGTTTTCAGTGTGTGTGTGTGTGTGTGTGTGTTCAGTGTTTTTTTTCTTTAGTGTGTGTGTGTGTGTGTTTTTTTCCAGTGTGTGTGTGTGTGTGTGTGTGTGTGTGTGTGTGTGTTTTCCAGCGTGTGTGTGTTTTCCAGCGTGTGTGTGTTTTTCCAGTGTGTGTGTATGTTTCAGTATTTGTGTGTGTATGCGTATGCGTTTCTTGTATATATATGTACGCGTGGTTGAATTATCATGTATGTATTTCTGTTCTATGAATACACACACACACACACACACACACACACACAAACATTCTCTTTATTTTATTTTTTTTCTTAATCTTCGTGTAATTTTTTTTTTATTTGATTTATTTTATTATTATTTATTATCATTATTTTTTGTATATTTATTTAATGTATTTTTTAAGTTACTAATGTTGTAATTAATTAAGTTTCTTTAATAAAGCCAGTATTTGTAGTCTATAGGTATACACACATACGTACACACACACACACACATACATACATACATACATACACGTATTTCCTATTATTATTACTATTATTATTATTATTAGGTATTATTATTATTATCATTATTATTATCATTATTATTTAAGTGTTTGTTGCTGGATGCATAATTATTTTTTTTCATAATTATATAGTAAAAAAAAATATATATAAATGTCAAGGAAAAAAAAATTATTTTCAACAAGGAGAACAAATTGTCAAAATATCTTCCTTTTTCTTTTTCTTTTTCTTTTTTTTTTGTTTTTATTTAAGGATAAAATTATCATTATTATTATTATTATTATTATTATTATTATTTCCAAATTATGTAAGAAAAACAATGAAAATTTTAACCCCAATTATTATTCTTTTCATTATCATTATTATTATTATTATTATTATCATTATTATCATTATTATCATCATTATCATCATTATTATCATTATTGACTTTTTTTTACCTTACATTATATTCTATTTAATTAGCTTAGTTTAGAAAATACAATGAAAATACAATGAAAATACAACACAATATAATGAAATAATGAAATAACTTAAATATTACGAGAGAATAGAGAGAATTTGCCGTAAAAGTTCAGTTCAGTTCAGTTCAGTTCAGTTCGGTTCAGTTCGGTTCGGTTCAGTTCGGTTCAGTTCAGTTCGGTTCGGTTCGGTTCAGTTCAGTTCAGTTCAGTTAGATTCAGTTTAATACTCATCTCTTAACGTATCCAGTGTGTAAGTTTTGGGGTGACTGTATGTACGCACACGTGTATACCAGAACCGTGTGTGCGTAATGATCAGTCCACACTATGCCAGGTCAATATAACAGCAATTAAGAGTATAACACGCTCACGACTCTGGTATACATGTGTACGTATATACAGTCACATAAAAACTTACATCCTAGATAACCTAACCTAACCTCGACTAAGTAAATTCTAATTATTTCATTATATTTCATTGTATTTTCTATTTTTTTTCATTATTTTACATTTTTAATCTAATTATTTCATTGTATTTTATTTTTTTCATTATTTTACATTTTTAATCTAATTATTTCATTATATTTTCAGTTTTTTTTCATTATTTTACATTTTTATTCTAATTATTTCATTATATTTTGTTTTTTTTTTCATTATATTTCATTATATTTTCTGTATCCTTCATTATACATAAGTCTTAGAATTCATTATATAACTAAATATAAAACTCTTGTGTGTATCTTAAGAATATTATGATTGGTACACATGATATAAAAAAAATGTTAATACACACACACACACACACACACACACACACACACACACACACACACACACACACACACACACACACACACATACACACACACACACACACACACACGTTTCATTAATAATATCATAATTTCTACAAACTGTTTTATTTCCTAAACACCAACAATATTTTATCATTATCATTATTATCATTATTATCATTATTATTATTATTATCATTATTATTATTATTATTATCATTTTATCAATTATTTTTTCCCCTCCACATAATTGCTTCCTAATCATAATTACTTTGATAATTATACTGATATTAATTTGTATATTTAAATGTCCCTTGAAATTGATGCAGGAAATATTATGATAAACTTAAGATGTGTGTGTGTGTGTGTGTGTGTGTGTGTGTGTGTGTGTGTGTGTGTGTGTGTGTGTGTGTGTGTGTGTGTGTGTGTGTGTGTGTGTGTATCCTATAACCTTATGTGCACTATCTCAGAAAAAAGAAGAAAAAAAACTTATTTATAAAGATGCAAATACATACACACTTAAAACACACACACACACACACACACACACACACACACACACACACACACACACACACACACACACACACACACACACAGGTCAAGGTACACATAAAAGGATCATTTCTTCATGTCTTCAGCAACAATCTTTCTCTAACAGATTCTAGCAGTCACCTCACCTTCCCTCCCACTCCCTCTCTCTACAACCTTGTGTAAGTACGCTCATGTGTACGTGTGTGTGTGTGTGTATGTACGTATGTGTGGACACCATCCTTCCTGCTATTGCACTGTGTGTGTGTGTGTGTGTGTGTAAGTTTGTAGGTGTGTGTAATAGCTTTGCCGGTGTGCACTCAACACACATATATACACGCACACGCACATACATAAAAAAAAAGCATACACACATATATATATACACACATGGTATTTGCTTGTATTATGTTTGCTTCAGCCACTGTCACTGTTCTGTACGTATATATGTGTGTGTGTACGTGTACGTGTGCGTGTGTGTCGCATGCCTGCAAAGCCTCCTACACACATACACAGCACCAACCAACTACTATGTACATGTGTGCGTGTATGTGTACATTTCAGGCTTACTGCTATGTGAAGGCTGGCTGGCGACGGGACTTTGGGGAGGAGGAAGAGGAAGAGGAGGAGGAGGAGGAGGAGGAGGAGGGAATAACAACGAGACAAGTACAGGAGGAGGAGGAGGAGGAGGAGGAGCAACACATTCTTGCCCAAAATGTGGAAGGAGTTACACTTTGAGATCCAATTTGTCTCGTCACATGAGGTTAGAGTGTGGCGTTGAGAGGCGGTACCGGTGCGCCTTCTGTCACAAGCGGTTCAGCCATGCACATCATTTACGCTCACATGAACGTTCTATACACGCACACCCCACGCCCACACCTACAGCACCACCACCTCCTCCTCCCACGCCCACGCAAACATCGTGACCCGCCCACCACAATGACAACCACCATCACCACCATCAAGATTCACCACCCAATAAAGTAAGTTTCTCTCTCTCACTTTACCATACATATACACGTACATACACGCGTACACAGCATGTATGTATATAATTGAACTGTAATTAATCCGTATTTACCTTCTATTTCAGCGCCATCGACCCCATTGACGTGTTATCACCACTACCACCACCATCACCACTTTCAATATCAACGCTACTCTAATGTAAACAAACCAGATATGTCATTCTTTCCCGCGTCAAGTGATCATGAATGTAAAACTATGGCGGGAATGTTTTCAAAAGTGTGTATATATACATATATATATAGTGATTTATTTTTACTTCTAGACGTGACATTTTTAATAAAAGTCTCAGGCTCACCATTTTGAATCCAGTTTTTTGAAAGAACTGATTTTTGCACTTTAAATAATATTTAATCTATGCACCAGTTGTAGAATAGATGAAATTTAATGAAATAAACGAAGGCCGTATCGTGAAATGTTATACCAATATATTTAAAACAATTCGTGTTAAACAAACCTTTTTTTCAATGAGATATCGTCAATAGATTTTAATGTAATTATAAACATGGTTATTAACATTCTATATAATATTGTTACGAAGAGGGATATTGGCGCCAATGTTTCACGGGTTAACTTTGCGGGATAAAACGTTGGTGTTAATAGAGGTTCATGCATAATATTAATAGCCTGTAGGTGACACATTATGACCTGGGCAAATCCTCTCTTATTTACTGGATCTTATACTTTTATGTACAATCAGAACCCTCACGTCTTCCCCTTGACCACGACGCTACGTACACACACTCCCAGGTAACGCTACATAAGCCAGCATCTTCTCCCAAAACCCCGCGAAATTTTGGCGCCAATATTCTCCCTCGTAATAATAATAATAATAATAATTGTGCCAAAGATTTTCAGGCCAAAAAATAGTTAATAATTCGTTTATATATATATAGATCGATATTTTTTTGTTCTGTCTCAGCGTCGTTTGTATATAATTTAATTTTTCAAGTGTTTAATAATTGTTTGAATTACAATATTTTTTTGGTGTACAACATTGTTACTTAAATTTACGATGTTAAAAAAAATGTCTATGTTCCTATAATGTGACTGTAAACACACACACATGTACACACACACACACACACACACACACACACACACACACACACACACACACACACACACACACACACACACACACACACACATACACACACACACAAACACATATAAATATAAACACATAAGAGGCTTTAACATTTGAGAGAGAGAGAGAGAGAGAGAGAGAGAGAGAGAGAGAAGAGAGAGAGAGAGAGAGAGAGAGAGAGAGAGAGAGAGAGAGAGAGAGAGAGAGAGAGAGAGAGAGAGAGAGAGAGAGAGAGAGAGAGAGAGAGAGAGATTCAGAATCTTTATATCACACACAAAAGAATACACATGTGCGTATTATGAGATGCGTGTATGTGCGTAAATTGTGCGTGTATGGTTTGGCGTGTGACCTAACAC
>JAXIVD010006763.1:17500-22631 GCA_036785275.1 Cancer borealis | reverse complement strand
CCTTCTTCATCCTTTCCACCTTCAAGCTATTTTCGTGCTCAACTTACTCATCCATTTCATTTTCTTTGTCCACACCCTCCTCGCTTCACTCACATTCTCTTCAGACTCTCCCCTTCCCAGCGTCAACCTCTTATTCCCTTCAGGTGCGAGTAAAAAGGGAAACGAATTTAACATATACAGCTATAACTTGAGTGCATTTGACAGCATGAAAATAGAACATGAATCCAAACGCGAGCTAGTGAGGGAAGATGACGTTTGTAGCCCCTCCCTCCTCAGCCTGAGCGGGGCACACACCAGACCAGGCGTGGCGTGGCGTGGGGGGCGTGGGGACCTACAGCTGGAATAGGTAACGATTGAAATGAAAAGATCTGACTCAATACAGCGTTTCTATGATTGATTTTACGAAACACTGCTTATGTAATTCTCTCTCTCTCTCTCTCTCTCTCTCTCTCTCTCTCTCTCTCTCTCTATATATATATATATATATATATATATATATATATATATATATATATATATATATATATGTATATATATATATATATATATATCCCTCTCTCTCTTTCTCTCTCTCATACACAAACACGCGGCGCAGGGGACCAGTATGAGCATTCCGTATTTTAGGGTAATCACTCTGCATTTCCCTAATGACATATTGATTGGGCGCCAGTGTGGGCGGGAGCGACGACCGTCACCACAAACGATGCCGAATTCGATAAGAGATGGCGGAGGCATTAGCTAACATACTCATTACATATATACGGAGATGAAATACATGTGTAGATTGGTCTCTTAGTGTCGTGTCGAATAGAGGAGTGAAGAGGAAGCATGAATGTGTGTGTGTGTGTGTGTGTGTGTGTGTGTGTGTGTGTGTGTGTGTGTGTGTGTGTGTCTGTGTGTGTGTGTCTGTCTGTGTGTGTGTGTGTGTGTGTGTGTGTGTGTGTGTGTGTGTGTGTGTGTGTGTGTGTGTGTGTGTGTGTGTGTGTGTACATGCAAGGGACCATTGAAATAAGTATCAAGGTCAGCAGAAGATAATAAAAGAGGCACCACCCACCACTACCTTCACAGATCACAACCTGAATCATGTCAGTAAACCGTTTTACAGCTGAGCTTGTTTTCGCGCCCGCCGCCCTGTGTCTACCTGGCAGCATGAGTTGATTTCAAACCAGCCTCCTGATTTTTAATGAAGCAATCAGGTCGTGTAAATGTGTGTGTGTGTGTGTGTGTGTGTGTGTGTGTGTGTGTGTGTGTGTGTGTGTGTGTGTGTGTGTGTGTGTGTGTGTGTGTGTGTGTGTCGAAATACGCTTACTTTCATACTATTTACTTGCTAAAATGATGGGTGCAGTATAAAGTTACCTTGTTAAAACATGATGTAATGTGAGCCGCCTCTTCATTACTCCGCTGTGCATTGTGCCGCAAAATTAATGGAAAACTACGATAAGATCATTTATCAGAAAACAAAACAACAACGCCTCTTCTCAGTCATAGACAAATCAATTACTCTTTGTGAGCGAGGCGTCTGTAAGGTAACGGATGGCCTCGTGATACCAGATCAAGATGAATCGAGCAACTGCCGCACCTCTCATTACCATAAAGTGCGCAGGTTACCCTCAGGTGCACTGAACATCCAAATTCATTACTGTAATCAGGTGTGCGTCTTACCTGAACGCCTGTGCATTAAGGTAAATTGCAGCCCTTATCGAAAATGAAGCCAGGTTAATTAGAAATGTCGCGTGACGATTATAAGTTAGAAGTTAAAGGAGATTAACTGTAATGTGTAAGCAAATGAGGAAAAAAAGAATTGGTCATATCAATTGACATAAGGTTAAAACGCCCTTGGAAACACATAGTCAACTTGTACGTATGTATATAAAACAATTGGAATCTTTACTGGAGGTTCGCGTTGGAAATTCACGAGGTAGTGTGTTAGTGCCCCTTGAACACAGCTATAATGAATTTAGCGGAGCTTAGACAGATAAAACCAGACGTGAGGAAATATATTTGCACTATTCAGCTTATCAACACAATCACGCCAACAAATTATTCATATTCCAGACTCATCCCAAATCAAAACAATGAATAGAGTAAACAATATTCTGATCCCCGGAGAACTATGAAAATAATAATTAAAAAGGAAATAGAAGATCAGAGCTTTTCCATGATTTGGCTGAGATTCCAGACCGGGAAGCCTGAGAGACACAGCTATGGAGAATTATGGAGAATTAGCGATTATTAGTAAAGTAACGAGAGCTGGTAGGGAGTGTGGCGAACCACAGCAAGACCGACCTTCACTTGTTTTTTCCTTTTTTTTGTGTGAATTTACCTAATATTTCCTCTCTCTCTCTCTCTCTCTCTCTCTCTCTCTCTCTCTCTCTCTCTCTCTCTCTCTCTCTCTCTCTCTCTCTCTTCTCTCTCTCTCTTCTCTCTCTCTCTCTCTCTCTCTCTCGTTGCATAAGGCCAATTATCAGTACAAAGAGCAAGACAATGTGAGCTGTAACTGCACAGACTTCCCCAATAATGACCATTACGAATGTTGTATAAAAAAAAATATTTGTCTCACGATCTGAAATGGATAATTAACTATTTAATTACTTGACATTTGGCTGAAGAACACTCATTATAACAGGTGATGGTGACGGTGGGTGGAGAGGGAAAGGTCAGAAGAGGTCAGTATTCAAGTTAAAAAAAAGAACGTGTTTAGGACAAGAAGCCATAAGAGTCACATCATAACATCGATTCCGTATTTAATTAACCAACTTTCATGTTTTAAATCAATGCATTTTATTTTTCAGGTTCGTTTTTTCCTTTATCTTAATTTTTTTTTCTCACATTACTGAATTTTTATTATAATTGATCTATTTTCTTACATTTCCATTTTCTCTCCATATTTATACTTTTTTTTCATTTATAAATTTCATACTAAGTGCCTCCAGTTTTCTTGTTTTCCTGTCTCATTATCTCCCTTCGTTATTATAAGGTTTTTCATGTCCCTTCTTCCCTTCCCATCATGAAGCACTTAGAGAACCCACCACTAAATATCCTCCTCCTCCTCCTCCTCCTCCTCCTCCTCCTCCTCCTCCTCCTCCTCCTCCTCCTCCTCTTCCTCCTCCTCCTCCTCCCTCTCCTCTCCTCCTCTTCCTCCTCCTCCTCTTTCTCTTCCTCTTCCTCTATCTCTACCTCTACCTCCTCTTCCTCCTTCTCCTCTTCCTCACCTCTTTCTATACGACACAGTGATGGTCTTTCAGGGAGCAAAGAGGAAATCGTTAGAGAAGAGTTCAGGGAGTGGAAGACTTGCATCCTTAATCAGACCAAAAAACCTTACACACGCACACGCACACGCACACGCACACACACACACACACACACACACACACACACACACACACACACACACACACACGACACAGAGAGAGAGAGAGAGAGAGAGAGAGAGAGAGAGAGAGAGAGAGAGAGAGAGAGAGAGAGAGAGAGAGAGAGAGAGAGAGAGAGAGAGAGAGAGAGAGACTGTGTAATCATGGCAAACGCATAACCTTGTGATGTCATTCAACCTGACTTCAAGTACAAATGACCTGCAGATTAAGAAGAAGAAACGTTCGTTCTAATTACTTCCCAGCCTGAAGGAAGGAAAAATCTTAAACGTTTCGCGAAGCTTTATATAAGTCGCGTCTGGGAAGTCCTTGGAGTTTGGGAACGTTTACGAGACGTTTGTTTAGCGTTTTCATATGCACACACACTAGTCCCGATTGCACTTTGTTGAGTCTCCGCCGGGAAACGT
This sequence comes from Cancer borealis, assembly GCA_036785275.1. Taxonomy (NCBI): domain Eukaryota; kingdom Metazoa; phylum Arthropoda; class Malacostraca; order Decapoda; family Cancridae; genus Cancer; species Cancer borealis. Next base: position 18,856 of record JAXIVD010006763.1, on the reverse strand, counting down.
TGAACAGAAAACGTTAATATGAAGTTGCTTTTTCTTCATATAAATAGCATGCCAAGAGAAATTACTAAATCATTGTAGGTTAAGTAAACGCTCTCTCTCTCTCTCTGTCTCTCTCTCTCTCTCTCTCTCTCTCTCTCTCTCTCTCTCTCTCTCTCTCTCTCTCTCTCTCTCTCTCTCTCTCTCTCTCTCAATGACCGCACCTTCCCGTCGGTCCAGATTCTCTTAACTTTGGAGACTAAATCGTGTAGTTTAATGGGCAACCTTGTTAACTTTCGAAGTGGGGTTCTGGAGGAGTGCTCAAAGGGGATCATGTTAAATGCGATCAGGAAATGGGAGTCGAGAGGCTATTACTTCCATCTTAATGTTTCCAAACCGAACCAGACGCCAGGCCACGCCACGCCACGCCACGCCACGCCAGTAGGTGCATTATCCAAAGGTAATTTCAGCAGGTAATTTTCACTTCAGACCTGCGTGTATCCGTATATTTTGTGGGAGATAAAAAGAATTGTGTTAGTTAGTGAGGTAGCTTTCCCGACTGTTGTGCTACTTTCTGCTTTTTCTGTTCTTTAATTAACCTTTTTTTTCTCTCTCACTCTCTCTCACTCGCACTTTATTTCTTTGTTTTTCCTGCGCTGTGATGTGATTGCCTCGTGGGATCCTATTCGTAGGTCTATACTGTTTACCTTCCCTAGTGAAGGCTTACATCCATTTTCTTAATAACACCAAGAGGAAGGAACAATATTGACAACACGAACAATAAGACAGAGAAAATGAGGAAGAACATGAGGAACAAAACATAAAGGAAAAAAATAAATGACATACGAGTTTCCCCCCCCCCCTTCCCCCCCTTTCCCTTACTGATTTGGTTGAATAACTTGTCAGGTAAAGGTAAAGGTGTTGCGACAGGTGAGCGAACAACTATAGGTGAATTTTTTTTCTCTCTTTAGAAACTTGACGTGAAAATCGATTATGTATCTATGAGTAAATTGATGCATATTTAAAACGCCAAATGATGTACTAATAATTACACGTCAGTTTTATAGATCAAAGTTTTCTTCTACCAATTAATCACTCCATTCATCTACTGCATATGCATAAGATAAATATCAACATTAATAGTTATATATATATATATATATATATATATATATATATATATATATATATATATATATATATATATATATAAACAACACACACATAGTGAAAATATATGTTACCGCCAAACACTCGATTTAACGGAGCTTCCCCCACTAACGACAGAGCCCGGCGTCGGTAAAACTGCAAGCGTGTTCGTTAGTGGAGGTATTGTTGGCGGCGAGCCTTGAAAACACCGCCATCAAAGCCCGCCTCTGA
>JAXIVD010006763.1:0-10000 GCA_036785275.1 Cancer borealis | reverse complement strand
CGTACTTCATGATAGGTATCCTGCCTGAGCTCCTCCTCTCCAACCTACCGGTCCTGCTACAAACAAAGGTGAGGTCGCCAGGTTTAATAGTGTCGATTACTATTACATGGAGATACATTTGCCTTGTCTCAGATCTACGTTAAATAGTTAATCAATCAAAATGAAGTATAGATTATCTTATTTACTGTAACTATTAACAAACATTACTTGCGCACTTGCAAATATTAATTATGTATGATGTAAAGATGAACATCAGCTTGAACATTTTCTCGATTCAATATTCCTTAGCAAAGACATGCAGTTATTCTTTTTGAAAGCATTGTTGATAAAGGTTGTTAAAGATTTTTTGCAAGGACTAGACGCAGACAGAAGCCAAGAAACCTTCATTTTTTTTTTGTTATCTCTCCAGTATATCCGTTTCATCATTGATTGACAAGATTCTTATATTATGTTTACATCCTACGTGGCTTCTTATAACAAAATACGAAAGAGAAAAATTATAAGTTCCTCAATTAAGACACTCGGAGACAGCTGAGGACGTAAGGGAGAAAGGCTTCGTCTGTTGTCAAGCATTCCAATACTAAGGCTGCTTCCCTCTAATCAAATCTTTCTAATATTACTAATGACTCCTGTGTGTCTATTATATCACTACGTGGGTCCTTTTAGTAATCAAGACTGAAGCATCTCCAGACGGAATGGAAAGTCTTGTATGGTGTGAATGAATAGACAAAGCAGTTGATGAGATTCAAAGGACACCAGAGTAATGGAACAGAAGAAGAGATGCGATGATCATTGAAATTCCTTTAATGTTAGCCATCCACTCAGAGGGGAAGACACCAGCGCTGATGTTCGTGGCTCTGTCTTCCATCATGGATAGAATTACGTAAATCTGACGACTCAAACACGCTATTTATTTCCTTCTTTTTTTTTCTCTCTCTCTCTCTCTCTCTCTCTCTCTCTCTCTCTCTCTCTCTCTCTCTCTCTCTCTCTCTCTCTCTCTCTCTCTCTCTCTCTCTCTCTCTCTCTCTCTCTCTCTCTCTCTCTCTCTCTCTCTCTCTCTCTCTCTCTCTCTCTCTCTCTCTCTCTCTCTCTCTCTCACATTCACGTACTAAAAATACATCATCCACAGGAGGAGGAACTGAGGCTTCTCATACGGTCTTTGCTTCGCCAAGAGGATGATGCAAAGAGTAAGAACGAGGTGAGCAAGGTGTGTGTGTGTGTGTGTGTGTGTGTGTGTGTGTGTGTGTGTGTGTGTGTGTGTGTGTGTGTGTGTGTGTGTGTGTGTGTGTGTGTGTGTGTATCTCAATAGCTAATGACTGTAAGAAGACCTGACTCGCCTTGCTTTTCCTTATGTTCACTAACCTACACTTGGCCCAGCTGAGGGAGATGCTGGACGTGGTGGACGAGTCTCCGGGCTTTGAACTGTGTCGGATGTTCACGCTGGGCCGAGCACGCATGTTGGACGTAAGTAGAGGAAATTTGTTATAATAAATTAGCATTATAATATATTGTTGCCATTAGAATCACATTATTTTCGTCTAGCATTGAGTGCCACTTTTGGTTGCGTGGAACATGCACTATTTCTATGCAAACTTTACAAGAGCACAAAAATGCAGCACGATTCTGATCAAACTAAAGCTTATCGACATGATACAATAAACGGGAATAAATAGCAAGGATCTTTGAATTTAAACATGCAACAATTAACATTCTAGCAACCAGTGGGATAAGACTTGAAAAGAGAAGGCTGTGTGTTGTCATTGAACCTTTAACATTACTCCATACTGAGCATATATTTCAAGAACAGTAATTATGGACGTGAAACGTTGGGAATCAGTGCTCAATGTCTTTTAATAACGGTGAGGATGGGGTGTTGGCGGGGAAATGTACATATCACGAGCAGGCAACATGAATAAGAAAACGTAAAAGACGAAAAAGATCAAGACAAAGATGAATAAAAATAAATAAATAGAAAAAGAGAAAAAAAAATTAAAACAAGAAGACGAATAAGAAGGAAAAAGAAAAAGACGAAGACAACTCGAACCTTGATCCTCCATCCCACCTCCTTATTCTATGGTCATTAAATTATTTCCCCAACCAAGTGTAAAGCGCTTAGAACCAAAGTCTATTAATCAGTTGTGAGCACCCACCTCGCCTGCCTCGCCACGCTCACTGCATTACACCTCCACTATATGTCCACTTTCATATGATAAGATTTTTGTATCAATTCTATCATATTCATTGTTCAAATTAACGTCATTCGTAGTGGTGAGTGTGGAAATAGTAGTAGTAGTAGTAGTAGTAGTAGTAGTAGTAGTAGTAGTAGTAGTAGTAGTAGTAGTAGTAGTAGTAGTAGTAGTAGTAGTAGTAGTGTGGTCCAAACAACAACAACAACAACAACAACAATAACAACAACAGCAACAACATCCCAACACCACCTTTATAGTACACTTAATCCTTTACACTTTGATCAATAATTTTACCTCCACGACCTAACTCATGAAGCTATTTCTTACATTTTTATCTCTTTGCCTCAGATCTTCAGCTTCATGGCCACCTACCTCATCATCCTCCTCCAGTTCCGCTTTACTGAAGGATGCATCGTCGAGGCAAACAACACGGCGAGCAATTTTAGCATAGTCTTTCAAACATAATGTGAAGAGACAGAGAGAAAGAGAGAGAAAGGCTAGTGATGGGTGACAAACGCCACGACTAACCATGTACTTGTGATAGGAATAGGAGAGAATGTATGGGTGTTTAAAAGAGGACTGCGTTGGGAAGGAACACTGAGGGGAGGACGTGAAGTGAGGTGAGGGGTATTAAAGGTATGTAGAGGAGTGATGTTATGGAAGGGAGAGAGGTGAAGGGAACTACTACGGAAAGAGTGAGCGGTAGTAAAGTACAAGGACAGGTGAGTAGGGTAAGGTGCGAGATACTGTAAGGGAAGGTGTGAAAGAGTGAGGGGTACTGTGGGAGGGATAAGGTGTGTATGGGTGGAGGAGAGATGTAAGTGTGGATTATTGTGGGAAAGAAGAGGAGTATAAAGTAACAACAGTGCATCTCTGAGACTGGAATTTGTACTTAGAAGTCTCTTACGTTTGTCAATGATATTTTTTTCCATACATATTCAACCATTCAAGGGACAGCAATCCAAGTCTATGTTGGTACTGCATAAGAAATACTATAAATAGCCATGTGATCAAGAATGTGTTGTAATTACGAAAAGTGTACAGCCCTGTGGTGGGGGGCTGTAAAAATACTACCAACGTAATCCCTGCAGATCATAAAAAGCCACCAAAAGGGACGAGGCGAAGAGTCTGGGAGGCCCCTCCTCTGTATTATCTCCTTCAAAAAGACTGTACAGAGTGGGAAGGCAGAGTAACGTCTCCCTGAACACTAAATGCCCTATTTTGGCTACCATCTTTTACTGAGGATATAAGCCAGGTACATAGATCGATAGATATATCTTTATTGTTAACATCAAAGCCTCTTAATCAAGTATTGTACCATAGGAAGGAGTGAAATACATGTTAAGAAGTAAACGTTGTGTTCTTTACTACGGTCTTTTACACGCCACACGAAGGTTCTTGTTAGGGTGTGGTTGGTGTGGGTAACAGTGAATACATGTTCATCATAACAGAACACTTGTCAACACACAACCACGATTGAAGCTTGAGCGCAAAGAACAATACGGATAATTTCAACGCCAACAGGGAGCGGTGCTAAGGTGGGATTACATCACCTCACAACAAAGACGATCACTAATCGTTACCAGGAAGCCGTGTATATGCTGGGCGGAAAGCAGAGGTAACGAAGAGGTAGTGCACGAGGAAGGAAATAACGACAGTATTCTCACCATGTATTTGTTGATTAATATTTTATCCCACGAATTTATCCTTGATATTACTTTGCGAGGCAGCCATCAGTGTGCGAGGCTGGGCTCTGACAGGAGCATCGTCGACCCTTGCATGACCTCGACTAACGAAGAAAAAAAAAAGAAGAAAATAAATCAACATTGAGAACCATGTAAATAATGCCACCTTGTAAATCATGAAGCTGAGGCTGCTGCACTTTTAATTTCGATGATAATTCACTAGATGCGAGACTTAAATGTTGTGTTGTTCTTCTACGATATAAATAGAAAACAATTGTAAAATATTATTGGGATGACAACTGAGCCAGCGAGGGAGTGATGAGGCTTCGGGTGCCTCGACATCTACCTTTCCCTCCCTCCAGCAACACAATTCTCTTTCTGAGTTATATTGTCGCCATTACACCCTGCATAGTGCACCCGCTTCCACCCCTCACGATAATATTCACGAAGTTATACATTATAGATCAACATCACTGGTGCTGCTGTTGTTTGGCGGCGGCGGCGGCGGCAGCGGCGGTGGTGGTGGTGGTGGTGGTGGTGGTGGTGGTGGTGGTGGCGGTGGTGGTGGAGAAACAAGGAAGCGAAGAAGTTCGAAGGTGAATTGCAAGGACATGAAGAAAAAGGAAATAAGAAACGAGCAAGTGACCGCGAAAGACGAGAGGAATTGAAAGAAGAGAGGAAGACGGTAAAGAATGGAGAGAAAGAAAAAGGCGAAAGAGGAGGAGGAGGAAGAGGAAGAGGAGGAGGAGGAGGAGGAGGAGGAGGAGGAGGAGGAGGAGGAAGAGGAGGAGGAGGAGGAGAGATAAGGTGGTGGTAATGGCGTGTAGCGGTGATGGTTGCGTCAACAGAAAAATAATTTGTTCATTAACTCGAGTGGCCTCAAATTGATAGCCGACCCGACCCTTTGTTTCCCAAGTGTTTGCTCAATCTCCACCCAACGTTTTCTTTCAGCAGCCTCTCTCCTCGTTTTCTCTCACGTCTTGGACCACGTTTTTCTCTCTCGCGAATACATACTATAAAATGCATCCAAAGAGGGAGGGAAAAAAAGAGCAATAATACGTTATGTTATCGCAAGGAGGCAGGGTACGAAGGAAATTGATAAGTGGTCAATAAAGGCAAGACAACCATATTACTGTTATTGTTATTCCCATTATTATTATTATTATTTTATTTTTTATTTTTTATTTGCATCATTGTTATCAATAGTATCCTCATTATCATACGGGTCCATACGTAAGGTTCAACATATACAGGTTCCAGAGAGAGAGAGAGAGAGAGAGAGAGAGAGAGAGAGAGAGAGAGAGAGAGAGAGAGAGAGAGAGAGAGAGAGAGAGAGAGAGAGAGAGAGAGGAGAGAGAGAGGGAGAGAGATAGATGAGCAGCTCCCACGAATAAAGGACTTAGCTGGAGTAGTGGGAGTAGTGGGAGTGCTGGGAGTACCGGGGAGCCAGACTGATAATGACGGGGCTTTTCTTTAATATTCTTTGATAAAAACGATGAGTGGTATAATCAGTAACTTTCAGTGAATTATTATCAGAATGTTTCAGCTAGAGCGGCTCATGACCACCAGGCAGTTAATCAATAATTCCTTTAATGTAGTAAAAAAAAACAATAATAAAAGCGAAAATATATACATATATTTAAATTTTTATGTATGAATGAATAGTAACAATAAACAAAGCAATCAGACGTCCACTAAGGGTGATCACGTGTCCACAGGATCATAGGTATGCAGTCAATAGATCAGTCAGTGTGGTGGTCGTCGCCGAGGTGGATACACGTTCCTTGCATGACGCAGAGAAAGGACATCCTCCTCGTAAAGTCAAGTGACACATATTACAATGGGCAGCTCATCCTCATACATGTCTCTGCTCATGGCAGAGATGAGGCTCGTCGGCGCCTTTCCCTTCGTCGAGAAGCGTAAAGCGAAGCCTCTCAAGGAAGCTAAATTGAACCACCCGAACACATACCGAGACGGTAAGCAGCCATCAACCTTCCTCACGCTTATCAACATGGAAGACGATGTAGTCCTGCAGATAAGCACTTTTTGGACCTTCTGGACGGTCACGGTGGGCGTGGCAGCGATGTTCTGCTTCGGCATTGGATGCTGGAACCTACAGTATCAGGCCGTTGGATTTGTTCGGAACTTTCTATCCACATTCTACGCCTCCAAGATAAAGGAATTCATGGATAATGTGATCATAACAGGACTAATGTTGTACGCGTTCTGTAAGAAGTCACTTCTCCGACAGGTGGTTGAGTTCTTTTATCACAATCTCCGTGGCCGGGACAGTAATGCTACCATGCCAAGCTTTCCTCTCATCAAGGTGATTCCCTTAGCTGTTAACTTGACCTGTACGATATTCATTATCATCTTGATGATCTACAGGTACGGTGATTTAGAAACCATAACAAAAATTACGGCTTCAGTTTTGCAAGAGATTGTCTACTCTCTCCAAGGTACGAGCATTCTATTGTTGTTGGAATTGACCATCTTCCACAGCATTCACGAATACAACTGCATCATCACGTCTCTGCACACTTGCTTGGGAAACGCCTCAAGCTACCCTGGCCTCACGCATTACAATGAACATCAGGAGATTACTCCACAGGCTTTGAGTGTGTTCAGGAGCAATGTAATGCACTGCAGCGATGCCTGGGCAGAACCGAGATACTCAATAGGCAACCGAAACCTTGCGAGCCCCTTTCAGGTGGACCACTGCCTCCTAGAGGCTGAGAAAAGACTGATACAAGTAAACAAACTCTTGCATCTAATGAACAGGTACTGCGGAGTCCCTGTGATTTTGATAATGCTGTTCTCGGTCGTCTCAGGCATTATATCCTTTTTTTACATGTCCTTCGTTTACAAACTGGATACATACACCATCGCTATCATCTTCCTTTCTGCCATTGACTCAATAGTGGTCACCGTATTCCTCTGCAACGCCCCGCACAGATTTCACAAAAAGGTACTACGTCAGTGTTTGTTATGTCACCTCCATCACGCATGTCTTATTTATAACTTGCTGAAAACGCACTTTATCGTAAGAGACCACTTTTTTCGTTTTTATTTTCAATTGATGTTTCCTTTGTTACTCGTAAGTGTTGTTTCACCACGACTCTGTATATGTTACACTGGACAGCAAGTGTTTCTTTTCACATTAACTTTCCAGTCATATTTTCACTTTCATATAGCTACGTCTTCTTTCTCTTCTCCTTACTTTAATCGAATTATTTCTATCATTATTATTACTGTAGTTCTTACGCTTGCTTTTCCTCCTCCTATTATTGTTACTATTGCTAATGTTTATGTTTAGTACAACACCCATGTACTCGTAATGTGTCTTTGTTCCTTCCTGCCTAGAGTCTTAATAGCATTCTACCTGACCACGTGAGGTTTTCTATGATCTCAACATCTGTGTATACTCAAGGTACTAATTAATTCATCCTGTTTCTTTCAGCACCTTTTTTGTTTTTCTTTTAAAAGTACAGAATAGTAAATTGCTAGTCTTCTAAGTAGAAAATTACATTCTCTCTCTCTCTCTCTCTCTCTCTCTCTCTCTCTCTCTCTCTCTCTCTCTCTCTCTCTCTCTCTCTCTCTCTCTCTCTCTCTCTCTCTCTCTCTCTCTCTCTCTCTCTCTCTCTCTCTCTCTCTCCTCTCTCTCTCTCTCTCTCTCTCTCTCTCTCTCTCTCTCTCTCTTGTATAAAAAAAATCTAAACAACAAAATTCCGTTCATTATCCAAAGTTGTTGCCACGTAATAATATCAGCAGTATTTCCATAAGTGTTGTAATGATTTCCTTTCCTTAACGCAACTCATCACGCCTGTCTGCTTCTTCCCGATGCAGCGCGAGGACCTCATCTTCGTCATCAGAACACTACAATACAACCCCAACAACAAGCGTATCAGGTCGACGGTGAGCATAACACACTTTAGTGGCCTCCACCGCCACGCACGCACGCACGCACACACACACACACACACACACACACACACACACACACACACACACACACACACACACACACACACACACACACACACACACACACCCGGAAGACACCATGACAGCACATAAAACATGGTGTACCGTCACCTAACAACCATGACACATAACCATACAGTCTTTCGAACACAATGAAGCATTCACACACGCAATAAACAGACAATACGGAACCATACCAATACTCATGATAATAATAATAATGATAATAATAATAATAATAATAATAATGATAGTAATAATAATAATAACAATAATAATAATGATAATAACAATAGCATTAAGCTTTGTGTGAGGTAATCCCGCAACACAATTTCCCGCCACAGCTGCGTCACCTGCTGGGACTGCTGCAGGTCGCTCCGCCTCCCACCGTTATGAACCTCTTCACGCTGGGCCGCGGCTGCATCACCAGCGTCAGTATTACCCTTTACTTCAGTCCGGTTTAATGTTTTACCGACTATTGTGGCCTTTGTTACCTTGTTTCACCTTCACGTTTATCCTTGATGCAGCGTCTTGCCACGGCCACGCCAGCCGGGTCGTGGAGACAGTCTTGATGTTCTGATGCGGGAAGCACAAACATTGCATCCTTGTTTCCTCGTACATGTACTGCCGTCAACATACCATGACCACATTCTATTACGATATGTTTACCTATCCCACTTTAGACCCGTGAATACAATAAACTTAATACTTTTGTAATTATTATCCTTACGTGTTGAATTAGCTTCTTACTCCTTTGATTAAATACTTGCTTAATTGTCTTTGAATGTTGATTGATGCGTGTTTATATTCAAGGGACTCATTCAAAGGACTTGTAACTATGAAACATTATAATAAAAAGTGTGGAGAATTTTTTCAAACGTTGTCTTCTGTACTGACATCTCAAGGATTCTGTTTCATGTAAATTTTTGTCTACTATGAGCTTTGATTGGGAAGAATTTATCATCCAGCAGTTTTATCTGGGCAGTTTCTCTAATTTCGTCATTCAAAGATTTTACTCTAGTAGAGGGTTTTATCGGAGCCTTTTTACGGGATTTTTTTAGAAAAGATTTTCGCGTGTGGGAATTCGGATAGGAAGGAACTTGAAGATAAAAATGCTTTGACAGGTTCTCCCTAAGGACCTGTCTCGTCTCCTTCAATAACCCTCACACGCAGCACTCTCCTCTTTACAGATGTTGGGTTTCATGTCCACCTACGTCGTGATCCTCCTTCAGTTTCGTTTCACCGAAACTCCTCAAGGAACCTCCCCGCCAAACACCACCATCACCAACGCCACCAACGCCACCAGCGCCACCAACGCCACCGCCACACCTCTGCTCGCCGCCTACACAGCACATCCAATTTTGAACTGATATACATTACTCTGCTTCACTCAGTCCTGTATTGTTCCCTAAATCTGTCACAACCGCCATCACTAGTAGGAACGGGGATATGGAAAATTACAACAAAAGTGTAACAATATAGATATATGATGAAATCTTCATTACTATTCACGTAACTCACACAATGTTCCTTTCACCATTAGCAATATTTTCAGATCTTATTGAAGTTTTTGCTAGTAACCAATATCAGTCGCATGGGGGATGTAGGAGTTATATATGTTAAGCATTTCAACACAATTTCAAATATAATTTCAGTCATTGATGATATGACTTGACGGAAAGATACAACATATAATCAAAATGTTATCGAGGGAAAAACAAATCCACGCGCAAATGTACATCATCCATTGAATTAAGAAACACAAAATATGAACACACCTTACAAAAGCACCTCACCAAAAAGACTTGTCTACAATAATTCTTACAGGATACGAATCAGGCTTTTCAAAAATACTGAAAGCGTTGTAAGAGTCTCCCAAGTCACCGGCTTCGTTAATCACACAAACAAAAGAAAAGAAAGAAAGTGAATGGACCTTCACTGGCACCCTCGCTCATCTTCACCCCGTGATCAGCATCGGCCATTACTAAGCACGTGCTGATTAAGTTTTCAGAGACGAGTTTACTTTGTTTTATCATCGCATATTAATGAGCCGAGACTTGCCAGCCCGACAGCGGCCCAATTAATCAGTCGCTCGTGCTAAGGAAAATGAGTAAACAAATGTAAAATGGTTGGATGAGTCCC
>JAXIVD010006762.1:15000-20000 GCA_036785275.1 Cancer borealis | reverse complement strand
CCTTCCAAGCGTCATTAGTAGTAATTGTTCTTTGGGAGCTTCGTGGGTAGAGGAAAGTTGCAGGAAGCGATAGATTGGAGTGCTATGATAGTTGTTCTGCGTCTTCTCCCAACTATGACGCGTTGCCACGTTATCATTTCATTTCTTGTGTTCTAGATGTTAACGCAAACCAACGTCTGTGCTCTCACATCCTGGTGTTGGGATGCATTAGTTTGATTGGTAAACCATTTTTATTTCTTCTTGGGTTTTTTCATTATGTTATTCTTTTTTTTTTTTTTTTATCTAATGTATTGGTTGTATTGCTGTTGATGCTCTCTTTGTTTTTTTCTTTTTCTTTTTCCACTTCGTGTGTTAATGATGCTAGTTTATGATATGAAAATATCTTGTTTTCCACGTTTTTAGAATAAAAAGTGTAGCGACAACACTTCATTATTACTAACATCCCTCCTCTTAGGATACATCAGTAGTAGTGAGATTCTAGTTTGTATCTATCTCTATGTCATTATTTACCATAAAATGTTCATGTCCTCGTTTTCTATAACTAATTGGTGCTCTCTTCAGCCTTGATCTCCTATACTTAGTTTACTACTAATAATATAAAGTTCAACAGTCAACAGGCCAACAGTCTCTTGATCTGGGTTTTTCCTATGTAATCTTATATATATATATATATATATATATATATATATATATATATATATATATATATATATATATATATATTGTTGCGGGCCCCGCCCGTCACCATAACATCGTCTGGGGAAGACGGGAGTCAAGCCCCACAGAGGAATGAAGATTCCCTGAGAGCGAGAAGGAAGAATGTTAGGCTGGTAAGGAAGAAGGCCACGCTGAGGCTATGACATTCGGTGAGGTCTCTGCCAGTGACAGTAGCGTCGACTGGAGAGGTTGGTCCGGCCCAGTAGCAGCAGAGTGAAGTTTCTCTGAGGAGGAGTGGAAAGGCATGCGAGGTGTCGTAGAGGGTGTGTGCTTTCCACATACGTGGGAGTGTACTTTGTGTCAGCTGAGTACGGCTGGGCATGGAAGAGAATTACCTCCTTTGTGTTATGAGGCGTGTTGCGGGCCCCACCACGCGGGAAGTGTTAGAGACATGTCTACGTGACATGTCTGTGGGTTATGCCTTTTGTGTTGGGAGAGGCGAGTCATGGGTGCTGGCGTGGCAGGAGGTAAGACGAGAGAGAGAGAGATAGCGAGCAGCCGTGGGAAAGAGTTGCCAGCGAGAACAACAATGAGAGGTTCTGTGCGCTTTGTTTAATTTAACTCTTCCTCCCTCGTTCTCCAAATTTTCCTGACTTTCCTTCTTTCTTCTTTGTGTTGCAAGGTATTCTATCTTGTAGACCATTCTTTTCTGCTTCTTCTCATATGCTTGTTATCTCTCTGGGTTGCTTATGAGCGGAGCAGTGATTTTGTGAAAGAGATAAATTATTAGGCTATGTGAGCCGCACGCGGTGTGGGAGAGACGAGCCGCCAAGAAGAACACCATATGGTAACACTGCGACAGAAGGAGGGGGTCTCGGTGCAGTGAGGAGTCAGTTGAACTCAGTTCCCGCTAGCCAGCCACTAAGAATACATTTTCGCTCGTTCACTCTCTTCAATTTGGCATTATTCCGTGTGTAACCTCCTCATATTTAAGGGAGTGGGTTTTACAATTGGCCTATTAGTTCAGGGGTAATTTGTGTAGCTAGACAGTAAGGCCCTGTCTATACGAGGATCAGGTTACCGTGCCGAGAGTGAGAACGACGAGTGTGTGGTTGTATAATTACCATCTAGCTGGCGGTGAACTCCACCTAGGGTTTTGTCAGACTTTTGAGTCTCGGGAAGTAGTTTCGGCGTTGTCTGCTTTGTCGGCGTTGTCTTCGTTGTCCTCATTGTGAGAGAGAGAGAGAGAGAGAGAGAGAGAGAGAGAGAGAGAGAGAGAGAGAGAGAGAGAGAGAGAGAGAGCCTATCATCTGGGGCCTCTTGTGTGATAACACAGACGAGGAGTAATCCCGTCTTAGTGTTAATTAATTACGACTCATATAACGCACTGTACGGAGTTCCCTCGTGGGAGGCTACTTTGCAGGGTGTTATTAGAGTCGAGAGGAATTATTATTCAACCAGAAGTGGGTGGAAAGACACCTTGTGGGCGGTATTCTGGTTGGAGCGATAGCTCCTTGTCACTGTAATCTCGTACTCGCTGTAAGTCTCTTTGGAATGTAAGGAGGAGAAGGTGGTAACTGCTGGGAGATTCCTTGTTCTTTGGAGGGTAAAAAGAACTGGCGACCTCTTAACGTTAGCGGGGTGGCTGTAGGTGCTGTGTTTGGGGGCTAAGGAGTGCACAGGTTATTTAACCAGGCACATCTTGTTTATAGCCTATTGTCCAGCCGCCGGCGTGTGGCCCTCGGAGAATACTAGGCCTACGGGATAGTCGACTTTCCTTGTCCTTTGGTGGGTTGAAAGGACGTATAAACATCAGCACTACAGTTCGTACACGCCCGTAACGTGGTTGTGACTGGGTTGTTCATAAGTGGACACCCGGCACTAGGGCATAAGAACCGTGTCCTTACGGTGTGACCGTAACAATATATATATATATATATATATATATATATATATATATATATATATATATATATATATATATATATATATATATATATATATAATTGTTGTCATAAGAACCGTCTATCTGGTACAAGAAAAATAACGTTACTGAAGGACCTTTTCCAGTCCGTCGATACTCGGTGTTGGACGTTATGATATGTAATGTACCGCCATGCCCAGGGAGGAAGGCAGTGATTGCGTAAGAAGGAGGGAGAGAGGAAGGGAGGGAGGGAGGTTATCTCAGCTGCTAGAATTGAAGGGAGGGAATTGTTGTCACAGGGAATATATGTTTTAATTTTTTGTGATCATTACGGCGAACGTCATTTACAAATAGAGTAAGTGTAATCAATGCCGTTCAACTGTAAGTCATCAGAGCACATTAACCTTACCTCCTGATCTCTTGTGTTACGTTAAATCTCCTTGTGGCGATATTTCTGCTCTCACCTTATTCTCTCACCTTGTTGTGCCGTTGTGTGTAACTTCCATACGTCCTTCCGCGAGTGTTATCGCTAAACATCATATGATCTTCACTCCTTTCTTCGTTCTATCCATGTGCAAAGAAAAAAAATTACAATATCATCTCTTTTTAAACTCACTTTACTATTTGACTTTGGTTCAATCATTTTTACTGTTTTCCTTGTTTCCTCTGAGTTGGAGTCTTTCAAGAAGCAGGAGTCTTTCAAGAGAAGCTAACTAGGACACCTAAGAACGCAAATTGACTCTTCCTTTTGAAAATCCCTCCAATATTTATTTTTTTTTTTCAGGTGCATGTAGTGAGTTCTTATACCATAGTTGCTTTGTATGAAGAAAAAAAATGTATGGAACTGTCCTATACACTGCAGTCTTAACAAGCTGATACCCTAACATTGTAATTAAAGTTTAAACTCCAGGATTACAAAAACAATATATTTGTACGTAAATATTTAGCACTGTATTGCGAACACTGGTACTGGCGATGAGTAGGATGCTATGTGAGGTTTATATTAGGTTACGTTGCTCATTAAGGAAGTGAAGGAAGCTATATGAATGGAAGAATTTTTTCAGAACATAACATGGAATCTTGCAAAAATCTAGTCAGCCTGAGTAAAGTAGTACATAGCTCCCTCCTGTTTACCTAATACCATCTCTCATCTTCCATCCTCACCCACATACTTTTTGAATCTACTATCATCATCATCACTATCTGGCTGCCGAGTCCATTCCACGTATCCACTTGACTATTATAATTTTGTTTTGTTTGACTCTATTTTTTATTCGTGACTTGCCTCGGTTCGTTGCGCCCAGCTATTATAAGTATCAAGATCACACTAATCATATCACTCGAGGACAGTTGCTGTTTGAGTTATAATTACCTTTTTGACGTAACACCTGTAATTTCATAGATAACCGCCATCTACCTGCCTGCCTTTGATAGTCGCGGATTACAGGTGCAGCTACGATAAGGAATTCACACATTGCTTTGAACTCTACCTGTGTTTGTGTGTGTGTAAAGTGGTCCGAAGAGTAAGGTAAATGGTTGTGTTTTTTATTGTAATTTACACACACACACACACACACACACACACACACACACACACACACACACACATGAGAGAGAGAGAGATAGAGAGAGAGAGAGAGAGAGAGAGAGAGAGAGAGAGAGAGAGAGAGAGAGAGAGAGAGAGAGAGAGAGAGAGAGAGAGAGAGAGACAGCGAGAGAGACCTAGGTAATCTTTGACCGCCAGTATCCAGCCTCCCTTGACCTGGAACAACATCAATACCCACACAGCCGCACAATATACAAGAGTGCTTCGAGCCGCCACTGCTTGACTCCCCGGCAACTGGGCCAACCAACCAATTTACTTGCTGCCAATTCGGTGGTGCAGCTAAATATTCATACCTATTTGCATTCATTTCCTCGTGCATGTATATTCATAGGAATAAGAAGTCCAAGGAAATGATGACCTACGCTGCCATAACGACTGAACTCTATGCATAAATATTCCTTGAAATTACTGCACACAAACTCCACATTTGCTCCTTTTTTCGTGTAAATTGCGAACTGAATATCTACTCGAGTACCGGGGAAGGCTGGAGGTTGGCTCAACGAGACCATCTAAACACAGCGAGGCTAAGGAATTTGCGTGACGCCTTGGCCACATGAAGGCTAAGAAGCTGTAAAGTTTTAGTTTGCTTCAATAGTTTATGCTTGAAGTTACCGGCAACATTCCCTTCCCTTTCCTACTTTAAGCACTGCAGTCTCCAGTGGTTGTGCAGTAAATATCGTAGCAACTAGTATTTGTTCTTTTTTTTAGTGTGTATTGCAAAATGGACACACAATGCACTTAGATCGAGGCATTGCGATCCTGCTGAGGGAAGGGAGGGCAGGGTGAGGGGAGCAAGACCAGGGTTGTCTCATG
>JAXIVD010006762.1:0-10000 GCA_036785275.1 Cancer borealis | reverse complement strand
AACAATTACATACCTGACCATAAAATCAAAGCATATGAATAGAATGTGTCCAGGAGTACGTTTATCATTTACTTATTAAGACAAAATTAATGCAAATCCAGAAATCAAAAGGAAACTTGGGATGGGATGGAGTGCTTATGATAGACAACACACTTTGATGAAAAGTAATCTCCCACTAACACGGAAGAGAAAGATATATAATGAGGGTATTCTACCAGTTCTAACACATTGATCTGAAACTTGAAATCTTACAAAAACCTTTGAACGAAAACTAAATAATGCCCAAAGGGAAATGCAGAGAATAATGTTTAGCATAACTTGGAGATATAGCAAGAGAGAGTTGACGAACGTTCTTTGTCTGCAGGGCAGACAAAGAACCAGATGGAGAGATGAGAAAGGAGGTTTTTACTGGAGTAACTTGGAATAGACAGGCAACCGATGCAGATGAGTGGAGAACGTTACGGGAGGTCAGTGTTCTGCAGTGGACTCTGAAGGGTTATTGATGATGATGATGATGATGATGATGATGATGATGATGTCCCCAATAATTATACTACAATTCCATTGTCAGCTTGTCCGTGTAGGTGAGAGATCTACATTTACATGTCTAGATCGGTGATGACAGCAGCGTGATGAGTGTATGTCCGCTGTTTGTCCCCGCGCAGGTGTCTGGGATCAGCACGGTGAAAACCGTTGTGTTGCAAACTCTCCTAAACTATGAGAACAGAACATAGCAGACAATAGTACATATCATCTGTATCTGCGGTCTGTTACCCTTACATCACCGTACTTCTACAGTCAATTATTGTCAGTAAAGTACTATGGCCTCCCTTAGGAAAAACAGTTATTCGCATAACAGTAACCTAGAAAATCCTACGGGCGGGCATGGGACACTCTGACAGTCTGACCTCACAGGAAAAGTGAGCCAAAAAGTGTAACAAGATTGGAACTAGCAAGAGAGAGAGAGAGAGAGAGAGAGAGAGAGAGAGAGAGAGAGAGAGAGAGAGAGAGAGAGAGAGAGAGAGAGAGAGAGAGAGAGAGAGAGAGAGAGAGAATGTTATAAATGAATGATCATTGACTCATCTGTAGTTCACTATTAGTAGTTCATCTATATTTGAAGTGGAATCTGGAGGTGTATCTCCATCACCAAGGAAAGCCAAGGTGTGGTAGCACCACAATCTGGGTAGATACAGGTCGTCTGTAGCTGCTCCTGACTTCTGCGATGTCTTCATCTTCTTCACCTCTCGGCGATATTGACCTCTCAATGTATGGAGTTTCTTCATAATCATGTCTGGTGTCACTACACAATTTATTGTACTCGTGAGTTGTTTTATTAGGGTATTAAGGCTTACACTCTCACTGTCTTGTTTTTATAGTATATGTTTCGTACTTAACACAGGCATGGATGCTCCCTTACAAGGTCAATGAACTGTTGAGTGTTCCAGCGCGTCGATTCAAAGTTCTGTTCAGCCATGGTAGGATAGAGCGAGAGAGTAGCGTCCTTCCTGTATTTGAATAGCAAGTAACTGGCGGACTTTGCGCGGGACTCACTCGTACGCACTCGTATGGAATGCCCATTGCCAGACTCTCAGGTCAAACGAGTGACGTTCCGCTAATCGCTCCATATATGGGCATGGAGTTCGTGCTTAGACTCAGAGTGCGGCGCACAAGTCAGTGTGTACGGGCTTTTAGAGCAAATATTTATGGAAACAAAGTTGTAGAGTTTTACAATGTCTATCAGCTGTTGCAATAATATTTCCAATATCTATAATAGTTTTCGCGACAATGAGGAAGAAAGTAATGTTTTTTGAATAAGGATAAAGTAGACAATTTTTCGGTTGCTTACATCCCATTGTCAATATACTATAGCTTAAAAGAACAGGCGTTTTATGCTCTCCCTTTACTATATACCTTTTTTTACGTAAACCTCATACTTTTCGAGTTATTTAACTAAACTATTTTTTCTCCAAGCGTAAACTATTTGTAGGAAAACTGTAAAAAATGTTCTAAGGATTTTTCTTACGGAGGAATTGAAGTATATATCCTTTGTGGGGAAATTATAAGTGATATAAACTCTATAAAAAAATATAGCTACATATTATAAAAACGTTCTTTTAATAATGTAAATATACCGCTTTTGGCCTGCAGTGTTGGCCCAAAATACTTCCTACTCATTATTTCTTCCGTCCACTGTGTGTTATTAATGCAAAAATCATCCAATGCCTTCGATTTTCATTCTTCCTTTTATTAGTGGAATGCAGAATATGTTGCCATAATTCCTCCTGCGCTTGTAACATTGATTCTGTCGAGAGTATAAAATCAGAACACGGTAGAAGTTAAAATGGCTGGTTTTATTTTACCTTTGATATTATTTATTTCTTCATCTCACCGTAGAGTTCTTGGCTCGGCTCCACGCAATATATCATTGCCCTGTCATGGAGTATGGTTAGATGAGTAATGAGAATAATATTAACAGTGGTATATCTTGTCTAATCCTTCCCTCACGTTGGGGGATGGCGTCCACGAGAGGAAGTAGAGAAAATAAATGAAGAATGAGAAAGTACTTAATATAATATACACGAAAAAATCACGGTAATAGATAAAAGGAAATTTCCATTCAAAGACGGTATCTGCAAATAATGTCTTGAAAATATTGTCTCTCTTATACATGAAAAACGTCTCTTTATTCACTTACAGTAATTCTAAATAATTAACTCCTTTCAGCACGACTCTCCAGTATTTCACATTCCTCCATTACTTACTGTATTTTAAAGTTTGCTTCAGGATTTGCGGTTCTCTGAAGGTGCACATCCATCCCTCACTCTCCTGCCGGATCTCTGCAGAAGACTTTCCAACCAATCAGAAGAAAACAAAGGAGCAACATGTTATATTTCCTTTAAAGTTGTTGTTTTTATCCCACAGTTAAGGACGAGTCGAAAATGTTGTTATTATTGGCCATCTTAGTCTAAATCAAGGTTACCCTACGCTGTGGTATAATGTTCGGTTATTCTTTATATATATATGAATGAATCTGGAATATTCTTGAAAAAAGTGTTCGTAAGGTTGTGAAGATATCTGCAGCACGAGTGTTTTCCTGAATACGAGATGAGCAAAAGAAAATTAGGTAAATTATCATGATGTGAAAAGAATGTCCCGGCTGCCAAAACACGATGAACTGGTGTTTGTGTTGCCGCCGTCGACTGAATAGTGACAGCAACGTGTTGGAGTGAAATAGGAATCATGCTGTTGATGCTTAATTTCAACGTAATCTAAAACTTTATTCACTAACGAATCTGTCTTTGAATCAACTTTCAGACTTTGTTTAAGGCTCGAGACTTAACTTACAACTTGAACAAATTAACACGACTTGAAACTTGATAAAATTCTTGGAAATATACACGATACAGGAAGGTGACTCGCGGACAAGATTGACTTCATTAACCTAGAAACCGCGACTCAGGATTGCCAGATTCATTTCAACGTCAATAGAAAGTATTAGTCTCTGCGTTCAACAACACTAACGATTACGTAAACTTTCAGCATAATCATAATAAAATTAACCAGAATCTTTCACCTCATCTCCATTTCCTCAGTTGCTTCATTGGCTTCATTGGCTTCATTCTTCTGTGTTTGCATCACCTCACTTCTGCACGCCATCATTGCCTCCCGCTCCGACAAGCCTGACAGAAGCGTCCTTTGCCAGCTCACCTCCGTCGCCACCCTTGAGCGGGCTGCCTGTTCCATTGAGACGAGGCGGAACGAACACTTCACTCAGGAAGGTGTTGGTGAGCCGCCCACACCCACCACCCACTCGCCTGGGCCGCAAAGAAGGGCCACAGCACCCTTTCGTTCTCCGTCAAGCTTTGTTATCGATCACACCTTCAGGAGGGTGCGGGAGGGAACCGACGCGCCTCCACGCCATGTCCTCCCTCCTATACCTGACCCTCCGTGACTCATGCCTCCAGGCCACCTTGCGTGTCTGGGTGGTCGGGTTGAACAGCTCGTCAGAGGGAAGTAGTGTGACATGTGTGATTGATTGTATTGACTGGAGAAATTTTGAGAATAGTGATACTACCACTACTACTACTTCCTCTACTATTACTACAACCACTACTACTACTACTACTACTACTACTACTACTACTACTACTACAAGTTTCTTTTCTCAATCAATATTATCATCATCATCAATACCGTTTGTAATAGACTCATAAAATTCATCAGCTCATCTAATATGATAACGCATTTCTAGTACCAAGAAAAAAAATACAAGTAGCTAATATACCGGGAGGCACTTGATAATGTATCGTAAGACGCGGGTTATTCATATAATTAGATTATCAGCAACGCGACGAGTTTATGAGGTGTGAAGGTCGTCATAACAGATGGAGGGAGGCCAGAACAGGACTCCCAAAGCGTCAGACTGAGAATGAGGCCAGGTGTGGCGCCCTCACCTTGGGGAAAGAATCTTATCCGCTCTAAATAGGAATAGAGTGACACGAGAGTGAGAGAGAGAGAGAGAGAGAGAGAGAGAGAGAGAGAGAGAGAGAGAGAGAGAGAGAGAGAGAGAGAGAGAGAGAGAGAGAGAGAGAGAGAGAGAACACATACCAATGCAAGTCAAGTACAAGTAAAAAGATGAATGTTTATTTATCATCATCCTTGGCATCCGCTGTGCAGGCACCGAGTCGTAAGAGGGAGGCGCCATACTTAATTCACACACGCATAAAGTAAACATAGCAGTGAGGAAGTGATCTAGCGGGCAGGGTAAGGCGGTGGTGATCCTGCCCATCCTAAGTGCTCTTTCTTACGTCAAGGACTCGATTAGAATGGCCAGCAGGGGCGGGATGAGTCACCTTGCAGGCAGGGGAACAATGTGTTACCTGGTACACAGCCAAGGGACCTACGGAGTCTTCATTCTTCTCCACATTTTGGTCGTCCGTTCCAGTTCGTGTTCGAGAATTTTCAGTTGTGTCTCGCCAAATCTTTCTTGTCTTTCAACTCTCAGGTTTCTATCCCTGAGCTCTGATTCTCCACCGGTTTTCTGTTGGAATCGTAATTTTACCATTTTTACTCTATTTGTGACTAGAATGGCGTTCATTTATTATTTGGTTCATATGTTCATTATAGTTGTGACTTGTGTTATGTAGTTGCTGCAGCTTATAGGTATGAAGTGCATGACTTTAGGAAATACTGATGTTTCTTAAATTCTCAAGAAATGGTGTAAAATTCTCATCACTACGACGCCTGTCCTTGTTGTTGGTTTATGTCTAAAATCAGTAAAAATATATTGTAGAAATATCGTATACTGACATCTTGGGAGGCAGGACTGTGATGATAAATGAAGAGTATAATTCTTCGTAAAATCATCTAACTCCCTGCGTTGTATGACTTTACAGTTTGTCTTTCTAATTTAGTTTTCTTTGTATGAAATCAGTTATAGGTGATTGTCTTTTTCCTAATTGTTAATTCTGTCAAATTAAGTGTTCATGAAAAATTTTATCACTCTGAAATAACAAATTGATTTATACATGTCAAACAAGTGAATGTTGTCTTCAAGTTTGATAAAGCTTCCGTCTATTTGTCCTGTAGAGCTTTTACTGTTTTCCTTTGTACTTCCTTATTGTAGTACCCTACTTAGAACAGTATCATTTGTGTGTCTTTCTAGTTCCATCTTAAGGTTTTCAGTTTATGATATGTCAGGTGATTGACATGGAAGGTGTAGATCTTTCACATTGAAGAATGACTTGCTTAGACTGTCAAAAACCTCACTTGCCGAACAGAGAGATAGATAAATAAATAGATATATTAATAGATAAATAGAGAGAGATAGAATACATAGATTCATGCATACATACACCATTCTTTTCACTACAACAATGTGTAATATTAGTTTCACAAGTCATATATTACATACAGGAGGCTCAGGGCGTCAGAAAGTTGGAGGTCGTAAACTTGTTACCACTAAAGGTTATGTGGAAGGAATACTGCTGCTCAAAGGAGGATGCTGGGGAAAAATAATGGACTACGCTTTGAGCATGTGTCTGTGTGTGTGTGTGTGTGTGTGTGTGTGTGTGTGTGTGTGTGTGTGTGTGTGTGCGTGTGTGCGTGTGCGTGTGAGGGAAGACAAATGTAGGATATGCCATATATATTTGTTTTTTGGAAGTAATCAATTGTCTTTTTTATTTTAGAGGGAGAAGGTATAAATCTGCATTCTATTCTTTCCATTTGTAACCTGTATTTTTTGGGATTTAGTTAGTTTCGATCGCATAACATTAATATTTTCAACCCGGTTCATAGCTTCATTTTTAGTTTGAGGCAACGTTAAAATACTAAAATTTCTCGACGATTATGTCAACGTACTTGTACAAAAAAAAAACGAAATAACACTTAAACATCACAGTCTTATACACTGTTCTGAGTAAGCATTACGTTGCACGAATAAACTTTCATCAACATCTCAGTGTGTAACAGATCATACTATTTATGTACAAACAGTTACAACTTGAATCTTGAACCTCGTCCAAACTCCTTCAATTAGTGTACACAGTTGTCTATCTGGCAGTACTAGTGGACAGATCTTGTGTCAAAAGGAGCTTGGCACGACTGCGTGACCTTGGAATGAGCTCGACAGTGGGCATGAAGTCTTGTGGAGTCGCTGCCGGGACACGTGAACGAGCTCCTGCTGTGAGTTGCGGGTGAGGAAGCGTTGATATGGAGGCGGGAGATGCGAGCTGATGATAAGGATCCCAGCCACCCACTGCCTGCGAGGTGGTTCATATCTGACGACGAAATGAGGACCAGGAGGGAGCTGACAACGCTAATAACAGAAGATCGTGATGAATATTGCGTACGGTGTGTGTGTGTGTGTGTGTGTGTGTGTGTGTGTGTGTGTGTGTGTGTGTGTGTGTGTGTGTGTGTGTGTGTGTGTGTGTCACAGTTTGGTATATAGAGTTGAGATAAGGCAATCTTTAAGCTACGCATGTTATTCAGGAAGATATAATTCATTTGACTTGAACTGGCGTATCGTTATGTCCACGTGTAAAGATGTTGATTGTTGCGTACCCTGAGTCACACACACACACAAACACACACACACACACACACACACACACACACACATACACACACACACACACACACACACACACACACACACACACACACACACACACACACACACACAGAGATCTCTTTACGGTTGCTATTTAAGTTGGCACCAAATTGTCCAAGAAAAACCCTGCGAGGTTCTTGCTGGCAGTCTGAGGCACAGAAAAATATATAAAAACCCCACATCAGATACAACTATCAACAAGAGTCCGGGTTCCCTCCTACTGAGAAGATACAGTGTCTTAGGGATGGAGGGCGGTGGGGGGGGAGACAGGTGTGTGCAGGAAGAAAGGGTCGAAAGGTAGCTAAGGGCGTGGTGGCCAAATTAGATAAAGGCTGCAAGGTGTGTGAAGGAAATTGTCGTGTTTTTTTTATTGCGGTTATCGTCTTTCTCAGGAGACATGTTTCTTCAGACTCATCTTTCTCTCCGCACCTTCTTTCCTTCCACCTTTTCTCCGCTTTCTGACACACGACGAGCTTGTGTACCTCTACTATACCTGGTCCACCCCTCCTAATTATGTTTCTCCTCTTCTATTTTCTCCTCCTCCTTCTTCTCCTTTTTTCCATCCTACTGTCTTTTTCTCTTCTTCTTGTTTAGTATCCTTTTCCTTTCTCCTCCTAACCCTATTCCCTCTGTTTCACTACCGCGCAGCATCGTTAAAATATCATGAGCAGTGCGTCACCTCAGAGTCCCATCGCATTAAGTTACTAAGATGACGTGTGGCTGGTGTTTCTTTACTTAATCGTTTCGTGTGATGCCAAGGTGATGTCTCTGTCTCGCGTGTCTACTTCCAACCCTTCCCACCACAGATAGAACCTTCACTCTACCTTCTTCTTCTTCTTCCTTGGCACATGTGAACTCACTCTTATCTTTGTGTTCTCACCTTCGCTGATTAAGCTGACATCTAACTAGCTTATTACAGTTACATATCGTCCAAGCTGTATAGTGTTCGTAAATGTTTTGAAGGTAATTACTCATGATTATTAGACTCCTTTTTTATAATGTGATGGAATTGGGTTGTATAATAGTAACAAGTAGGTATGTATTGTTTCCTATGACTGTCATCATCCCAGGCCCCCAAAAAAGAGAAGAAGTTTACTATTTCAGGTGGTGGTCGATCCTAAGTTTGCCTCGTGTGGTGTCACTTATTGGAGTCTGCTGGATGTTTGCTGCTCTGATACAACTGGTATTCATTTTCAACTGCTTCATTGCTTTAGATTACAGTGGTTCCCAAAGTGGGCGGTATCGCCCCCCTGGGGGCGGTGGAAAGGTCGGAGGGGTGGGGGCAGTGAGGCAAAAGGGGGCGGTAGGGGGGTGGCAGGGTGGCATTAGGAGCAGCTAATAAATAACTTTGTTTTTACAAAATCTAAATGACATAATATATGCCATAAACACTGACTAAGTTACTAAGATAAAGGAACATGTATGCAGTTTATAGAGAATAAAATTGACATAAGAATTATAAACGAATGCATAGTGCTGTGCCGGGGTTGTATTGTCTAGGGGGCGCGAGAAGTTTCTTCAGGGAGCTGGGAGATTCGAGGACTTTCGGGAAATCGCGAGAAGAGAGGCGGGGGCTCCTCCCTTCCCTTCAAATTGAAGTATACCAAATACAGAAAATGTGTGTTTGCCTCTGTTTTCAATTTGAAGCATACCAAATATATGAAAAAGAAGAAGTTTGTGTTCCCTAGCAATCAGTGATGACATAATGTTTTTTTATGTTTGGGATTGTGCTGGTTACCTAACTACGTAGTGGAAAGTGTTTCGTTGGTGACTGAACCTTTGCTGAATACTCTCAAAGACGTTGATCAATTTTCATAAATCATTAAACATAACTGCCAAAATCTTGCTCAATTTTATTAGCATATGTCACACATTTCACATCAGCTTGCGAGTATGGATGAGAATTGATTGCTAGTCGTCATTAGTTCCTTCATATCCAAGTAGGAATGAACAAACGTTATTTAAACTATGGTGAAGCAGAGTGCCATTCAAACCACTAAAATTCTGTTGTAAAGCTTATTAGTCATAATACTGAGCATAATAACTTACTGTGACACAAAAATTTCGATTGTGAAAAAAGGCAATTTTGAACACGCCTAGAATTTATGTTGGCTTGCACTCACAGTATACGCTGCAGTTCTAATTCATTGGACTCGTGTTGAATGGTCACGATGGACCCGTTTATAACAGTCTAAGTCAACCTCCTTGAAAGCTCTCACCAATTTCCTCGCGGTCCGTTTCCTTGCGTCGTCTAATGCCAGGCTGGCGAAGTGTGAAGCTCCCTTGGGAATATTCTTCTCTGGCATCCCATCACCACCTTGGGCTTGTCCTCCCAGGAACGAACCTGCGGTCTTGATTCTTCATTAGTGTGCGACGGCCTGAGCCTCCCTCGGGCTGCTGCGGGGCGTGAGAAGCAAGTCAAGAGGTAGACTTGCCACGTTTTCTCCCAGCGGAGCAATTAATTATCTGAAGCATGAAGAGGTGGCGGAGGAGAGACACCTTCTTCCCAATTAATCTAGACGTTCCTGACAGCTCAAGCTATTCATATGACAGCTCCAATTGCTCTTGTGATGAGTGAGTGATGCCTGGGAGTGAAGCCATGACACTTGGGTTTGTGTTTGCAGGTTTTTGCGATACTGGTGTTGGCAGCAGCGAGATTTTCCATGTAACGTTCACTTTTTTCCGTCTTTCTTTTAATCAAATACCTGCATTAGTGAGAGTCGGCGGCTTTTCCACACCTAAATTTATCACTTGCAATATTTCTTTGGCCTCGTTCCCCAGCTTTCTAAGGGATGGGAAGGTGGGAAAAGAGAGAGAGAGAGAGAGAGAGAGAGAGAGAGAGAGAGAGAGAGAGAGAGAGAGAGAGAGAGAAGAGAGAAGAGAGAAGAG
>JAXIVD010006761.1:17500-22636 GCA_036785275.1 Cancer borealis | reverse complement strand
AATACCAAGAAAAAAGAAGGAAAAGCGTTATTGAAAGGTAATCCTGTGGGAAAATAGAATCATAAGCGTTATTCAAAGATTCAAATACTACAGATAACGAGACAGAACACGTTATTTAAATGGTCGTAATGTTATCGTAATACTATGTAGGATTAAGCATATAATTCCTCGCCTGCAATACATTAGAGGTGCATAAAATTAAACCCTCACGTTGCTGGTGGCGCCTGTGTGTACGTATATATGTATGTATGTATTCATGTGTTGTGTACGATGAAACACACGCGTTGTTTGAAGGGTGTATAACGCACTCGTAATGAACCACACACACACACACACACACACACACACACACACACACACACACACACACACACACACACACACACAGAGGTTGTTTTAGTTGGGGTGTATCCGTAGTGTGGTGTGTGTGTAGAATGAAACACACAAGTTGTTCAAGGTTATAACATTATCTGCGTCATGCATCCTGCCTCATAGTGAGAGAAAAAAATATTGTTCCTGTATAGCTATGTGTGTGAGAGAGAGAGAGAGAGAGAGAGAGAGAGAGAGAGAGAGAGAGAGAGAGAGAGAGAGAGAGAGAGAGAGAGAGAGAGAGAGCATACAAGTACAGCTGAACCAACAGTGTAAGTTCACCTTAGCTTTAAGTTTGCTTATAACTGGTGGAAATGGACTGATAAGCAGTGAACACACACACACACACACAGTCTCTCTCTCTCTCTCTCTCTCTCTCTCTCTCTCTCTCTCTCTCTCTCTCTCTCTCTCTCTCTCTCTCTCTCTCTCGCACACATTTGTATCTGAAACCAATAACGTCAATATTCACCTCACGCCCACCAAACATTTGTACATATAACACAAGTGCTCAATCACGCCCACCACCACCACCACCACCACCACCACAACACATTCCGCCCACACACCTATACATTCCACCCACCCACCCACACACACACACACACACACACACACACACACACACACACACACACACACACGTTAAATTATCCACATAGTCGCAGTTATGAACGTGGGGGAGAGAGAGAGAGAGAGAGAGAGAGAGAGAGAGAGAGAGAGAGAGAGAGAGAGAGAGAGAGAGAGAGAGAGAGAGAAAAAAAAAAAATAGAAAAAGAAAGAAAGAAAAAAGATAGGTTAAAAAAAGTGACAGGTGTTATAAAGTCCATGCGTTCAAAAAAAAAAAAAAAATTCCCCGATCCAAAACTGCGTGAAAATGTTTATGAATTCACGTAGCCTCCATTCTACGAGCGAATTATTTCTGTGTTGATGATGACGAGGTTGAAATCCACACCACTACCACCACCACCACCACCACCACCACCACCACCATTACCACCACCACCACCAAGCACCAGGCATCACCGTGACACCTTTTAACCACAACTACATACATACATACAACTTCCTTTAGCTACCAGAATCACCTCACCCCTACACCCCTACACCCCCTTACACTCCTTACACCACCTTTCCCACGCCGCGAACACCTGAGACACACCTGATTAACACTTTACTACCTACCCCTAAACACCTACAGCACAACACAGGTAAAACAACTCAGGTATACATGGACTGGGCCTTTAACTTGTCTATTATTCAACCCTTTCCCACCAGCACGGCCCAGGTAATATAGTACAGGTAGTTACGTGTATTTACCTGTTCTGAATTTTTTTCCAGCCTGTTGTTTAATGCTTTCCACTATTTTTTCCCAATTTTCTGTTGGCTGTAAATACCTTCACGATATCCATAGGGACTCGGGGGAAACATGCTGATTATTTACTTACTATTTACTACTATTATTACTACTACTACTACTACTACTACTATTATTATTACTACTACTACTACTACTACTACTACTACTACTACTACTACTACTACTACTACTACTACTTCTACATGATTTATACATTTTTCGTTAATTAAATACCTACGAATTTAACCGGATAAGAATGTAACACAGACGCATGAACGCATTACCAAAAACTACTTCCTGTCTTCTACCGATCATTCGACACATAGGTAAGAGAAAAAAAAACACTTCAATTTTTCTTTTTTACACCATTTCCTCAACACCTGTACACGTAAACCTCCAATCAGGTATAACACAGACATGAGAACGCTCTATTTATTTCCCACCAGCTCCACTTTTCCTTCCACTTGCAGGTGAAACTAGGCCTATTTTCCCACCCTTCCCTTCCCTCCACAGGTAAGTACACAACACAGGTAGACGAGAACACATCACTAACCCACCTATAACACCACACACCAAACATCTATCTCATCATTTATTAAGTCAAAGGGAACAGTAATTTCATCTTCCATCCACCTCACGGGTCTGTACCTCATAAATTTTAGTCAAAGGGAATAATAATCTTAATTTCCATACACCTCCTCTGTAACGCCACCACCACTACCACCCACGCCCACACACACGGTAGGGGGCGGTGGTGAGTAGTTTCAAGGGCGCGCTGATTTCCCTGGCTGGTTTTCATCAGTCTAGCCAGGAGGGAGTCACTCATTCCTACCACGACAGCTGCACCGACCAACACAATCTTGGCCTCCTCGCTCCTCCTCCTCCTCCTCCTCCTCCCTGCATTGGTAGCACAGACAGGCACTACCTCCACCTCCACGCCACCCGGTGCTCCAATCCCGTTGCCTAGACTTGAGTTAGTGGGTTAAGTTGGCGTGATGTTTCTAAGTTAATGTTCTTTTTTTATTAATACTGTTTTTTTATGTTTTTTGGGGTCTATTTTTGGGTTTTTATACTTTTTTTGGTGTGTGTGTGTGGGGGATGGGTTGTTGTGTGTGTGTGTGTGTGTGTGTGTGTGTGTGTGTGTGTGTGTGTGTGTGTGTGTGTGTGTGTGTGTGTGTGTGTGTGTGTGTGTGTAGGGGTGTGTCGTGAAGGAGAAATAATTGAGATATAGTGAAGGAAAGTGAAGGAAAATGATTGAGTCTCTTCCACACTACACCATGCATCAGTCACGTATGTACTGCACCCACCCACACCCACACCCACGCCCACACCCACACCCACGCCCACGCCCACACCCACCGTCCACTTCCCTCTCCTCTGCTTCATCCCTCTCACCCTCCCGCCCTCTGTCAGTCACTGCGAGGCACCAAAGTATTATAACTAAACCACCAAGTATTTAGACCGCCTGCTGACTTCACACGCTCCTCCTCCTCCTCCTCCTCCTCCTCCTCCTCCTCCTCCTCCTCCTCCTCCTCCTCCTCCTCCTCCTCCTCCTCCTCCTCCTCCTCCTCCTCCTTATCCTCATCATCATTATTGACGTTAAACACAGGGAAGGAAAGAGAGAAAAACAGAGCTTGATTGAATTAACACGAAACTAACTATGATTCTATTAAGAGAGAGAGAGAGAGAGAGAGAGAGAGAGAGAGAGAGAGAGAGAGAGAGAGAGAGAGAGAGAGAGAGAGAGAGAGAGAGAGAGAGAGAGAGAGACTACATATATATTTTCATTTTCTTTACTTCCATTGTTTGTTTTTTTTATAAATGAATGTCTTTTTCCTTTGTTTTGTTATTCTGGTTCCACTTCAATAATCTATAACCGTATTCTGGTATTTATATTCTCGTTTCTTATCGTTCTAGTTCATTGCTCTATACTTTTTATATATCTTTATTTATTCTTCCTCTTCGCTCACCCCAGATTCCTGTCGTTACGGT
The DNA here is from genome assembly GCA_036785275.1 of Cancer borealis. Classification (NCBI taxonomy): domain Eukaryota; kingdom Metazoa; phylum Arthropoda; class Malacostraca; order Decapoda; family Cancridae; genus Cancer; species Cancer borealis. The sequence continues at coordinate 18,921 of JAXIVD010006761.1, read as the reverse complement.
TCCCCTAATTTTGTTTTTTCCTTTCTATTTTTTTTTTGTTTGTTTATTCATTAGCATTGTTGTTCATTGACGCCGAACATCGTGAATGGGTGAACAGGCCGACAGGTGTACAAACGGGGCCACGCGACCACCTGCAACACTAACAAAACAAACTAATACGTAAAAGTAAGTAGCTAAATGTCCACAGTATGTTTGTTAGGAGAGGAAGATATGCTTGAAAACTGCTTAGAAATTAATATGAAATTATTATGTAAGGAGAGGAAGACATGCTTGAACATTGCTTAGAAATTAGTATGAAATTAATAAATACATTAAATTATTATACTTGAAAAATGCTTAGAAAATCGTATGAAATTAATAAATATATGAAATTATTATGTAAGGAGAGGAAGATATGCTTGAAAATTGCTTAGAAATTAGTATGAAATCAATAAATACATGAAATTAGTATGTGAGGAGAGGAAGATATGCTTGAAAACTGTTTAGAAATTAGTATGAAATTAATAAAAACGTTAAATTATAATGTTAAAAGAGGAAGATACGCTTGAAAATTAGGAAATCACATGAAATTAATAAATACATGAAATTATACATACAATTATAGCAAACTAACAAATAATGTACAAAAGTAATACATGCATAAAAAACTGACTATATAAAATTGTAGAAAATAACATAGAACATGAATAAATGAATTAATATCTATAGAAACTGTGCAGAATATAGCAGGAAATTAATGGATAAATAGAAGCTATCTACAAAATAGCAGGAAATTAATAAATCCATTGAATTCTAAAGAAAATATAGGAAAGAAATAAACGTAAAATAAAAATATATATACAAAAATAAAGCGTAGGGAAAAGAATAGATGGAATAAATATATCCAAAAATGTATCCCCAAAAAAAAATTCATGTAAAAAACTATAAACTAATCATAGGAAAAAAAAAAAATTTTACAGACTATAGGACAAAAAAAAAATAATTATAAAAAAAAAAAAACTAAAATGGAAAGAAAATATAAAAGTACAAAAAAAAACGTACAGAAAAAGGTAGAAAACCAGATTAAAAAAAAAAAAAAAAAAAAAAAAAAAAAGAGGCGGACCGTATCGTATCGTTCCTTCCTTTCTTTCTTTCTTTTTTATTTCTTTATCATCTTTCTCTTCCTTTCGTGATGCATGACGGGCGTGGCCAACCATCAGGCACTCCCATGATGACCTCTCTCTCTCTCTCTCTCTCTCTCTCTCTCTCTCTCTCTCTCTCTCTCTCTCTCTCTCTCTCTCTCTCTCTCTCTCTCTCTCTCTCTCTCTGTTGAAGATGAGTTAGAGTAATAGAAGGAGGAGGAGGAGGAGGAGGAGGAGGAGGAGGAAAGAAAGAAAAAGTAAAGAGAGAGATAGATCATGACAAAGGAGAAAGATAAAGAG
>JAXIVD010006761.1:2500-7500 GCA_036785275.1 Cancer borealis | reverse complement strand
TTTATTTATATATTCTTATTTATTTATCCGAGGTGTACCTTTTTTTACGTAGCTATTTTCTCCTTCACCTTTTATGATCATTTGAAGGACGATAAAGGTTTGAAATATTGCAGGAAATAACCGTTTATATACGAGAGAGAGAGAGAGAGAGAGAGAGAGAGAGAGAGAGAGAGAGAGAGAGAGAGAGAGAGAGAGAGAGAGAGAGAGAGAGAGAGAGAGAGAGAGAGAGAGAGAGAGACTATGCAATCGACTTATTATTTTTTCTTAACATAATAATCTCCTTTAGAAAAACAAAAGACAAACTTGTAGTACGCAACAAGAGCATAGACGAAAGAAAGTATATGCCAGCATTTCTGAATCTTTTACTACATCAGCACCATTTGTAGTCAGGTTTAAGGAAGTCCAGCACACTCTAGTAACATCTAGCTACATGCAACATTGACAGTATACTATCATATATAAACCATTTCCCAGCACCCACAATATAGATTTCAACACCCCTTACGCATGCCTGGCTAAAAAACACCGGTATAAAATGTCTTCCTCGTTAAGTTACAGGCACGAGAAACGGAAGGCACAATGAGGTGTTTGAGTCCAGGGATAAAATACACGATAGTTGAAAGTAGAAAAAGTATCCCTGTCATATGAAAGGAAGGAAAAACAGAGGAAGGTAGGAAGGCGTATAAGTCTAATAATTGAAGGAAAAAATAGAGGAGACAGAAAGGGAAAAAACGAAAAAAATTAAAAGAGAAATATATAGAGGAAAACAATGATTTACTGGAAGGCTGGAAAGTGTTCACGTCTTTTTTTAATTAAAGGAAGAAATAAATGAGACAAAGAGAGAGAGAACGAAAGAAATTAAAAGTGAAAGACAAGAGAAAAATATAGAAAAACAAAATATAGAAAAACAAAATATAGAAAAACAAACTAAAAGTAGGAGGCAAGAAAGTGTTCACGTTGATGAGAAGAACAAATAGACTAATGAAAGATGCATGAAGAGTAAAATATAAATAAATAAAACAGAAAGAGAGAACGATAGAAATTAAAAGTGAAAAACAAGAGAACAAAAATATAGAAAGAGGAAAAAACAAAAACAGAAGGCAGAAATAGAAGGCAAGAAAGTGTTCACGTTGATGAGAAGCACAAATACAATAATGAAAGAAGGATGAAGAGTGCACGAGTCCCCCCCAGGAAGCAGGATGAAGGCAGGACTCACAGGTCTTTCCGGGCACTGCTTGAGGCGCCTCTGGAAACGTGGTGTGCAAGGTGCGTCCTGGTGTGTTTCAAGGGACGAGAACACGCCTTTGTAGTAGTAGAAGTAGTAGAAGTAATAGAAGTAGTAGTAGTGGTAGTAGTGGTAGTAGTATTTCCTCGAACTAGAAAGGTTAAAACACCACAAACACACACACACACACACACACACACACACACACACACACACACACACACACACACACACACACACACACACACACACCTTTACCTCCTTGTCTCTCCGTGACATTAAACTCTGTAACTCAAGCACACACTACGCACGAACAGACGACATGCAGGCTCCACGAAGCGACTGAGTAAACTAATTAAAACTGTACTAAAGGGATTAAACAATAAGCTTCACTTCACCCTCGACACACACCCCAAATAGTACGCATGAGTTGTTTTGTTTCATACACGAAGAAAATAATATATACTGACACGGACGGAGCGAGTGTGTTAGGTTAATCAATATGCATATGAAGGTAGTGATGATTACATGTGTTTTAGTAATTTATCACGTGTCCAGTTTGAACGCAATCCTTTCCAAGCCCCACGTTTGCATGTACTACTACTGGTCATAGTAAACAGCAGTAAAAAGTATGACGGAAGTGCAGTTGTATGCATGTGATTCAATGCACGGGGAAAAAAATAACATGGGGGAAAAAAATTAACAATAGTTCAATTTTACGAGTTGTTTCAATAGCGTGATTGAGAGAGAGAGAGAGAGAGAGAGAGAGAGAGAGAGAGAGAGAGAGAGAGAGAGAGAGAGAGAGAGAGAGAGAGAGAGACACACACACACACACACACACACACACACACACACACACACACACACACACACACACAATCGTCATTGTTCACCATTTTGCAATACACACCTGCGGTACTTACAACAAAACACAAAACACTATGGTTGGTAGGTGTTGCAGAGAAATGGTTGCACGTACACCTTTAATGAGTGTGGCGAGGCTTGTGTAATAAGTGTACGGCGGCTAGGTAAGCACGATCGAAGGGCGTGCATTGTAACAGTGGTGATGGCTCTTTACTGCACCACAATAACAAGTGACACACGGAAGCGCAACACCACTTGTCTCTTGAAACATTGAAAGATAAAGCAGAGACAATGATATTTCTTCCGTGTGTGTGTGTGTGTGTGTGTGTGTGTGTGTGTGTGTGTGTGTGTGTGTGTGTGTGTGTGCTGACTGTACACATTCCACATTCACAGCACCAGGCATGAAAGGTAAAACAAAAGAATGAGTCTGCACGTTTGTCACATTCCTGGCATGACACATTGTTACACAGAAAAACAATGTAAATATAGAAGAAAAAAAACTGCTTAATGTGTGTGATTTCTTGTCGAACTGAACGGATCCAAATGATAAAATACATTTTCTCTAAAGGAACAACTGAAGAAAAACGATACATAGATCCATAATAATTGATACTCTGGTTATTTATGTTATTGCTGCTGCTGCTGCCGTTGCTACTAAGTATATTGTTACAACCATTACTATAATACTACTCAGGGCGGAATTTACCTACTTATGGGGCCAGGATCAAACTCATCCCAAATTTACAGAAAAGTTAGCATGTTTCAGTATCCAATATATATGAGTGGGCCCCAAGGATACCCGTGGGCCCTACGTCAATGGCTCACTATGTCTATTGGTAAATCTAGCCCTGCTTTTACTACTACACAAACTAATACTAATAATAATAATAATAATAACAATAATAATAATAGTAGTAGTAGTATAACAATTCCAACACTAGCAACGTAATATACTTTTATGTTTTTTAGTTAGTGGAGTCAGAGCAGGAAGGTAAAACAATACGTGCGGAGACATGCTTCTTGTGTTGCTAGAGGAAGCTAACTATTAACACAAGCAATAATAACGTGATGAGGTGGTATTCTCCCTTGTCATCTAATTCATCTCAAGTCTCTCAATGAACTGCTATTTCCTCTTGCAGCCTTCCTCGCCTTATATTACTAATGGCTTCGTGTGTGTGTGTGTGTGTGTGTGTGTGTGTGTGTGTGTGTGTGTGTGTGTGTGTGTGTGTGTGTGTGTGTGTGTGTGTGTGTGTGCAATTTGTCTTTATTCTCGCTAGCTCAAATTTATGACACGCCAAATAAAGTATTAATTAAAATTAATCCGTATTTTCCAATGACACGCCTACACACACACACACACACACACACACACACACACACACACACACACACACACACACACACACACACACACACACATACACACTCGTACACTACATGGAGAGAGAGAGAGAAAGAGAGAAAGAGAGAGAGAGAAGAGAGAGAGAGAGAGAGAGAGAGAGAGAGAGAGAGAGAGAGAGAGAAGAGAGAGAGAGAGAGAGAGAGAAGAGAGAGAGAGAGAGAGAGAGAGAGAGAGAGAGAGAGAGAGAGAGAGAGAGAGAGAGAGAGAGAGAGAGAGAGAGAGAGAGAGAGAGAGAGATTCTTTTTTTGCTGAGTTGCCTATAACCTTTCCTAGGCCTAACAAGGGACCACACGGGGATAATGCCACAACCCTGTAAAGGTGAAGAAGATAAAGAAAAAAAAGAAAGAGGAGGAGGAGGAGGAGGAGGAGGAGGAGGAGGAGGAGGAGGAGGAGGATTACAAAGAAATACAAACAGCAACAGAATTATAGGCTGTTTGATTTCACTAAACTACATTAACTTTTATTTATAGAGAAAGGATAGAACAGTAGAAGACTCCCCCACCACCACTACCCGATGCTGGCCGGAAAAGAAGCGATACCATGTAGTATTACAAAACTACCTGGAAGAGGACAGTGAGAAGAATGCTGTATCTACCAAAATAAATGTATACACTCTAGTTTAAAGAAGAGAGGCACCAAAAATATAAGCACAGTTAGTCTGAAACGAACAATGCCAGCCGGGGTTTTGATATGAAGTAATTATGAATGCGGTTTTTTTTCTTTTAAGTTATGACGGTAAATGAGTTGACGACGTTCGAAGACAGTCCTTTCAAGTATTAACAACACATTTAAAGATAAAGTATTTTTTCTTTTAAGTTATGACGGTAAATGAGTTGACGACGTTCGAAGACAGTCCTTTCAAGTATTAACAACACATTTAAAGATAAAGTATTCAGCTTCGTTAATTTTAAAGCGTTTCCCAAATATTTTGTTGTTGGTGATGTTAGAAGGATACACTTAAATAAGCGTCTGGGTTTACGTTATAGAATCCTTTGAAGATTTTGAAAACTGCAATCAAGTTCCTTCTTAGCCTGCGTTTTGTTAGGGGAAATAAATTTAGTTTTTCAAGTAGTTCCTCGTATGGTTTGTTACGTAATCTTGATATAAACTTTTTATTACACGACGTTGTATTTTCTCTTGATTTATCGATATTCTTTTTGAAATAAGATGACCAAAATCGTACGCAGTATTCTTATTGGGGACCCACGAGTGAATTATATAAAGTATATGCATTTTTTATGAAGTATTTGTATTTCACATTTTTGTGTCGTCAGCAAATTTTTATATTTTGCAAGTGACGCTATTATCAATGTCGTTTATATAGAAAGTAAATAGAAATGGTCCCCAAACTGACCCTTGAGGAACACCGCTATTAACAATGATCCAATCTGAAGCTTTTTTCGTTCATCACCATCCCTGAGTTGCCATTCTGAATAGTGTTTGTCTATAAGAGCGACAGATGAGGGTACTTCCTGTCTTAGCAGTACATTGTCAACATCTTTGTTAGAC
>JAXIVD010006760.1:12500-22640 GCA_036785275.1 Cancer borealis | reverse complement strand
GTGGTTGTTGTTGTTGTTGTTTTTGTTGTTACCCTCCCACTACTTGTTTATAAAAGTTATACGGTAAAAGAAAAAATGTAATATTGTTGATCTCTTACCCGGTTTTTTTATAGTATTCTATTTACTTATTTCAAAATGCTGACGAAGCGACAGTTTGGAAGTTTCGATATGACCCAATCCAAAATTTGTCTGTTTGTCTGTATGTGTATTTGTTTGTCTGTCTGCCTGTCTGTCTTCTATCTCCTCTAGACCTCTTGAGGGATTGAAGTGAAACTATTCAGGGATTTTAGTATTAATCCTTAGATGATTATTATATATTAAAAACATATTGTTATTTTGAAAATGTTAAAGTTATTTGTGAAAAACCTGTATCCCGCTTAATACTTGTCGTACATATTCATACTTACCTGGTACAGAGACACTGTGACCTACTCCTACGTCCCTTTCTACCTCCTATCTCCTTTCTACTCCTACCTCCATTTCTACTTCCCACCTCCCTTTCTACTTCCTACCTCCCTTTCTACCTCCTACCCTCCCTTTCTACCTCCTACCTCCCTTTCTATCTCCTACCTATCTCCTACCTCCAACCTACCTCCTACCTTCCTTTACTACTTCTTAGCTCCCGCCTATCTCCTACTTTCCTTTTTTACCTCCTACCTCCCATTCTACCTCCTATTCCATTTCTACCTCCAGCCTACCTCCTACCTCCTTTACTACCTCCTACCTCTCTCTTACCTCCTACTTTTCTTTCTACCTCCTACCTCCCTTTCTACCTCCCTCTTTCTACCTCACACGGTTGAAAAGTCAGCGATATCACTGATTGCCCCATCATCGCCATTTACAAGATGGGTAGATCGCAGGCGTCAAGAAGTCACACTATCAGCTTCCAACAGGATATCTCTGACTTTCTCATGTATTTCGCTGCATACCCGAGGAGTTACCAGTAATTGTTCTAAAATGCCCCAAAGAAACTATCACCAGATAGATCTTTCTTGGTGAAAAGAGACAAATTGATTGCTGTGCTCCAATTTATCAAGGAAAACAACGAGGATTATCTGCACATTCAGATATTCACACAGAACTCATCAATGTATCCACAGGATGGAAATGTACAATCTGTCTCCCAAATTGATCCCTCTGCACACAACATACCACAAGAGAAAGCTTCGTGCTGTAAACAAAGATTCAGTCAGGGAGCCATCATCTACGGTTGACTTGCTTTTACCACTGAAAATCTATTGTTCACGCCTGCTCTTCAGGCAGATAACCAATAACAAGCAATGTTGAACGACTTACTAGAGACCAACGGCCAATTTTTTATTTCACAAACAGCAAGGCATTTCCGAATATTTTTTCCAATGGAAAAGGAGACTACACCAAGCCGCGACTTCAAGCTAACCCGACTTTGACAGACTACTTTCGCCATCTGATGAGATTGGACCGTGTACATGGTTTTGTGACCCACCATTCATTCACATGTGTCCACAAATATGCTGCGTAGGCAGCTTTAAACACACTAAATGTGTTTGCCAAGCGGTGTGCCCTAGATCTGTATGTAGCAGAACTGAAAAGAGCCTTCTTAGAGGAGGATGAGAAGATGCTAAATAAGCTACTCTACTTCGCAGCTCCTATTACAGCAACAACACAAAATTTGAGGTATAAGACTAATCATGCATTATCTTCACTCGATGGGTCAGATTGTCTTCCGACGACAAGGCATGTGTTTTGCAGCAATTACCTAAACTGAAGCGAGCAGTTTGGGTATGCTGGATGAGTGGTTTTGGCGGTTATCGGTCACCCAGCATATCTATTTGCTTAATATATTTGTTTATTTATTAACCAAGGTGTCATTGCTATACTACTGAACACATAGCATTGGTATGTTTAGCAGCAAGTCAGTCAGTATAATAGATAGCAGATTGAGTTAGTTCTTCATGTATAAGTGACACCATGTGACTTGCAGACTGTCTTCACAACTCTGACACAAATTTGGAAATATAACACATTCTCGGCGATGGCTGGGAACGACGTGTGTGTGTGTGTGTGTGTGTGTGTGTGTGTGTGTGTGTGTGTGTGTGTGTGTGTGTGTGTGTGTGTGTGTGTGTGTGTGTGTGTGTGTGTGTGTGTGTGTGTGCGTGCGTCCGTGCGTGCGTGCGTGCGTGCGTGCGTGCATGCGTGCGTGCGTGGGTGGGTGGGTGGGTGGGTGGGTGGGTGGTTGGGTGGGTGGGTGTATGTGTGTGTGTGTGTGTGTGTGTGTGTGTGTGTGTGTGTGTGTGTTTGTGTGTGTTTTATTCATCATGGTCTGGAGGATCACGTGCTGGACTTATGATTGTCAGCCATTACCCTCCCCGAAGGAGCTCAGAGCTCATAGAGATGGATCAATGGGTAAGGCTGAGACCTCTCATACACCACACACACACCCATCCCCTTACTTAAGGGGGACAGTAACCATTCCCTGTCAGTGAAAAATCCTTAGTGATCTGAGCGAGATTCGAATCCACGTCTTACCGGGTGAAAGACTGGGACGTTAACCATTGATCCACGGGAGCGGGAGTGTGTGGTGTGGGGGGAGGGGAGGAAGCCTTATTTAAACAATGAGGAAAAGACAGACATATAGACAGACAGAGAAAGATATGATAGCTGAGTAATAGAGTAGCGAGAAAATCACTCGAACCTGAGAAGCGACAAGGTAGAAATAATGTGTTTTCAGGGCTTACCCTTATGTTTTTACCCTTATGTGACCTTTCCTCCATCTTATTCCTTCCTCGGTTGATGAACATCGTGTTGGTTAAATACAGAGCTTTCTAATGACAACACTACATAAACTTTCATCCTTGAATTTCGCTGGGGCAAAGAAATTATTGGAAATTGTGGAAGTTGGGAGTAATAAAGATTGTTAGTTTGTCAATTATATTTTTGCTCTTTTCTTCAGACTTGTATATAGGAAACACACACACACACACACACACACACACACACACACACACACACACACACACACACACACACACACACACACACACAACACACACACACACACACACACACACACACACACACACACACACACACACACACACACACACACACACACACACACACACACACACACACACACACACACACACACACACACACACACACACACACACACACACACACACACACACACACACACACACACACACACACACACACACACACTTATATAAACCATAAGTGTTTTTTTTTCTAATCTAACCAAACCTTTCAAAACAGAAAATCACAACATGTATATGCCATTCATCTCAACAGAAATAGACTCACATAGCAAAAGATGAAGAAATTTTGACCATGATCTTTTCTTGTTTCATATTTCATTAACATTGGAACAGGTTGAGGAAGCGTATTTTTGGTCTGGTACGAAGTGATCATTATTTCCTTCCCTCTAGATTCCTTTGTGCCCGGTAAGAATTGCACACAATACCATTATCAGTATCGGTAGTAGTGTGTTAATGTTGATCTCGTCACTACGTACTGTAATACATGCTGGTAGAGAGACGTGGATGTATACATACGTACATTGCATTACAGTGTGCTGGTTAATGTTAATGTTTGTGTTTATTTAAGTGGATGCCGTGTGTGTGTGTGTGTGTGTGTGTGTGTGTGTGTGTGTGTGTGTGTGTGTGTGTGTGTGTGTGTGTGTGTGTGTGTCTGTGTCTGTGTCTGTGTCTGTGTCTGTGTCTGTGTCTGTGTCTATGTCTATGTCTATGTATATGTCTGTGTGTGTGTGTGTGTGTGTGTGTGTGTGTGTGTGTGTGTGTGTGTGTGTGTGTGTGTGTGTGTGTGTCTGTGTGTGTGTGTGTGTGTGTGTGTGTGTGTGTGTGTGTGTGTGTGTGTGTGTGTGTGTGTGTGTCTGTGTCTGTCAGTGTGTGTGTGTGTGGTTTTGTTTGTTTCTTTGTGTGTGTGTTTTTACCTAATTGTATTTTTGCAGAACTGAGTCGAGCTCATGTTGTCCAATTTCCCTAAAACTATTTCATTTTTTTTTTCTATTCTATTTCGTTTTATTTGTATATTGTATTATTTACTTATACATAGTTGATATATTCGGTTCTACGAGTCAATAAGTCCAGTTAGTTAGTTAGTTTGACAATATTGTTTCCATATATTTTACTCACGTCTAATCTTTCACACTTTCTTTTTTTTTCTTTTTTTAATGTTTCCTTCATCTATTTAACGTTTTTATTCGTTACTGTCGTTTCCTGTTATTTCATCGTTCTAGCAATATATTTCTTCACAGCTGAGATTTTTGTTTAGATTTGTATATAAAACTTAATAGGATTAATAGTTACACGTATCTTTCAATTTTTTTTCTTTTCTTATCTCTTTTTCCTGAACTCTTAATGCTCAGTCCTCCTCCTCCTCCTCCTCCTCCTCCTCGTCCTCCTCCTCCTCCTCCTCCTCCTCCTCCTCCGCCTCCTCCTCCTCCTCCTCCTCCTCCTCCTCCTCCTCCTCCTCCTCCTCCTCCTCCTCCTCCTCCTCCTCCTCCTCCTCCTCCTCCTCCTCCTCCTCCTCAATCTCATCGTGTATTCTATCCTCGATTTCGTCCTCCTTCCCCTGGCTTTATTACTCGGCATTTGTCTGCATTGAATTCCATCTCCTTCGCATGACTGCAGCTAAAAAGATTCTCGATATCATCTTGTATGTAACATTGGACTGAGCCAACCGCCAATGTCCTGCCTCTGCCTCCTCCACGATACTAATAATAAACCTGGAAAAGCGTGGAAAAGAAAAAATGTTAACAAGCAAGATTTTATTTTGGACATGTGTACAAAATTTGTTAGTTATTTGTTAGATCAATCATTTACTTAACCTAACTTAATCTAATCTAACCTAACTTTAAGAAAAATTGTAACCATGCAAGACTTAATTCCGGACATGTATACATAATTTGTTAGAGTAATGTGTTATATCAATAACCTAACTTAACCTAACCTAACCAAGCTTAGTTAGACCAATAACCTAACTTAACCTAACTTATATGTCACCTTTGCTTTCTACATACTTAAACGGGGGGAAAAAATATATTTACGGATGTTTTACATTAAGTTTCTGTACTTTTATTATAATCTTCATGCATTAATTCCATGTTTATATTTGTATGTTTCGTATGTCTTTGTCATACCAATATATTTCCCATGTCTTTTTTCTTTTTTTCTTATTATTTTCTTTCGTACCTTTCTCATTCAATAATTTTCTTCCTTCTTCCTATTTTACCAAGAAAGTTCTATCAGTATATATATTTTCCCTCGTACTATTTTCTTTAACGCCAAAGGATTTACTATTTTTATAATAATACCTATGATAAGTTTCTTCTCTAATACTTAACTCCTCTTTGTAATAATTTTTCTTCTTCAATTTTTCTCGTTGTATATCCAATTGCATCGCAAACCTTGTTTTGTCTTGTCAAAGGTATTATGTTCACTAGTATATCTGATGAACGAAAATCCAACAATCATTATTCAGTCTGGTGGAGAAGCAACCTAACCTAACCTTAACTACTACTACGAGTACTACTACTACCACTACTACTACTACTACTACTACTACTACTACTACTACTACTACTACTACTACTACTACTACTACTACTACTATCATTATTTGTCCCTTTATGGCTGTCATTTCTACTGCCAATTATTTTCCCAGTAATAATTATGAAAGTTGTGGTGGAAACTTTTGTATTATTTCCTGGGATCATTAAACCTCTTTTGTTTTTTTCCTTCCAGCGATCTCTCCTCCACGTGCCAGCAGTCTTAAGAAGGGTAATACCCAACCTTATTTATTACTGCTATTGCTATTGTTATCATTATTGAGATTATATAATGTATTTTTCGTAACTGCATCCCAAATTTGATCCATTTACAATATTGCAGATGACATTTTAATTTAAAAATGTTTAAATCAGTGCAACTTTTTTTTTCAATTCAATTTTTTTTGTCTTTTTTTTCTGTCTTGCCTCACTCTGTAACTTTGTCTGAACCTGTATTTTTCTTTGTTGTGACGCCCGCATCTACGATTTTCTAAGTTGAAGTTCTGCTACTTTTCCATTTTCTGTTTGACTTTTTTTTGTTGGGGGGAGATCTTTTTTTCTTTTCTTCACTACTCTTTTTTTTCATTCCTCACAGTTTTTACTTCACAATATTTTTCTCTTCTATTCCACTTTTTATTTTTTGTGTTCACTCCGTACTGTTTTTGCTTCACAATATTTTTTTTCTATTCCACTTCTTATTTCTTTACCTCTTTTACAGTTTTTACTTCACAGTAATCCTTTTACGTTCCTTTATTCAGATATCTTTTTTTATGCTTACTTATGTTTGTCTGTATTCCCAATTATCTATTAAATTTCAATCGTGCAACCAAATCTAACAACTTTATTTCCCGCTTCAATATTAATAATAATGTTCTAAACTTTTTTCCTTCTTAATTTTTATACCTTATAGTGTGCATATTTCTATTTTACGATTCTTTCACTTATATTCTCTAACTGTCTAACTAATTAAATACAAGGTTGTATTCCTTAAATTTCTTTACCTGTTATGAAGTCAATGTATTTTCCTTACTTCCACAAGATAATAAATGTTTCATAACCACAACATTTTTTTATAAAAATAAATCGAACATTTATCTAACTTCATACTTGTTACACATTGTTCTTGAAAATCACTCTGCATGCTTTGTTTCTAAGTAATTTTCTAATATTTTTATAGTTTACAATTAAATGATGGTAGTAGTAGTGGTAGTAGTGGTGGTGGTGGTAGTAGTAACGTTAGTAGGAGCCTGGTAATGTGTGGGCGGCGTGGCGATCCGACCCATCAACGTTCATTAACAAATTTATAGCATAGATTACATTCCATCAGCGGGTAGTCACGCGTGCAGGTGGTAGCGGCGGCGGGGGCGGCTGGTCTCCGTTACATTGACTGTTGCCACCAACTTACCTACTGCATAAAAAATGACTGCGATGGCTTGCACTATAGGCTACCTCTCCAGGATCTGTTTTACCTTCCATGATTGTATATTGTCTTTACTCTTTATTGCAGGAAACATGTTTCTCACTTGTTTTATTTTGTGTTCAAGTGATAATCTGCATTTCTGGATTAATGTTTTAATTCGTGTTGTTTTTTAGGGATGAAATTGCCTTTATCTGCGACTCTTGATATTGATTTCTTAGCTATCTCTCTATATACATGGTTTGTCTCCACCTTAAAAGACATTTCGGTGAAACATGAGTTTTTTGTGGTTTAGGGAGCTGTATATTTATTTATTTATTTATTTATGGAAATATAAGATAATGTTTTGTAAGTCATGGCTGAGTAACACAATGCCAAACAGACATAATGTTAGAGTAGTGAGTGCTCGTGGTGGCAGTATTCTCAGAAGGCCTTGGATGAACGCAATTAAATGGAATCTAGGACTGTGCAACCCTCCCCCCAAACACACACACACACACACACACACACACACACACACACACACACACACACACACACACACACACACACACACACACACACACACACACACACACACACACACACACACACACACACACACACACACACACACACACACACACACACACACACACACACACACACACACACACACACACACACACACACACACACACACACACACACACACACACACACACACACACACACACACACACACACACACACACACACACACACACACACACACACACACACACACACACACACACACACACACACACACACACACACACACACACACACACACACACACACACACACACACACACACACACACACACACACACACACACACACACACACACACACACACACACACACACACACACACACACACACACACACACACACACACACACACACACACACACACACACACACACACACACACACACACACACACACACACACACACACACACACACACACACACACACACACACACACACACACACACACACACACACACACACATCGAGAGCTACGTTGTTTAAGCTCTTAAGTGTTTAACTGTGTTTGAAATATGTAAACTTTTTTTTTAACTTGATCAAGTATGAGTTAGATTTAAATTTATTCATTTTTTCATCTTACTCCCCAATATACTTTTTTCTAAGTTAATATATAGGGCTCCATTTGTTTATATATTTTCTTCAGCCATTATCATCGTCCGTCCCTATAAGGTGGCGGTAAAAATCCCTTTACCTTAACTCTGCTTTTATAACGTCTTCATATGTCTTCATTTTTGTCACCCAAGGAACGCGTTGTCGCTCTCACTGACGGAGGTCATTCTATTTGGTGTGTGTGGTCGTGACTGTGTCCTGCTGCAAGGCACGCTAAGGGCCTCGCGAGGGACCTTCATGCACGCACTCTGTCTCATTCCTGTTGCTGTTGCTCTTGTTACTGTTTCGTGTGTGTGTGTGTGTGTGTGTGTGTGTGTGTGTGTGTGTGTGTGTGTGTGTGTGTGTGTGTGTGTGTGTGTGTGTGTGTGTGTGTGTGTGTGCGTGCGTGCGTGCGTGCGTGCGTGCGTGCGTGCGTGCGTGCGTGCGTGGGTGGGTGGGTGGATGGGTGGGTGGGTGGGTGGGTGGGTGCGTGCGTGCGTGCGTGCGTGCGTGCGTGCGTGCGTGCGTGCGTACGTACGTGCGCGCGCTCCGACCACATCAATTATATTTACACATGCATACACTACATACCAAGTAATAAACTATAAGGAACATGAATTTCGACCTCAGCTTTGATACGTGAAAGGATATCTGAAACACTTCAAAGGATAGGATGTCTTAATGATACTGAGTCAGATCCCTCGAGGGCATAGCGTGGTCTGGGGTACAATTCTTGGATGAAGCTCTTTGTGACCACTTTCTTCCCCTTGTTTGGGGTCCCCTGAGGTCGGGGGCCGGCAGCAAATTGCCCCATTTCCCTCGTCCTCTCCCTCACTTGGGAACCCTGACGAAGATCATAAAATAGTTGCGTCTTATATCTCTGAGGCAGAAGTAAAAAGTACAGTGAAATCTGCACGGAATATTCATGAAAGTAAATGAAAAAAATATTTGGTGCAATAGTTTTAGTCATAGGAAGTTGTTTGCAGTGAGCAAATTCATGTAAATCTTTTATTTTTCCTTTTTTTTAATATTGGAAGATAGAAAAATATGCGTCATTACGATCATGAGTTATTACCATAGAACAGTGTTTACTTAATAGATGTATGGTGTATAGTTACTACAAAGATGCAAGTATATTCATCATAGGAAAACCTGACTTTATCACCAAATAAGAGACACGATATTCAAAGTAGGCTATAATAGAATTAAAATGTTACATGAAAAAGAAAAAACAAAACGCTTAGAAAAAAATATAGACATGAAAAAAAAAATTTTTTGCTTCATTTTTTTACCATTTGTGCCTAAAAATCATGAAAACTACCAAAAAGGAAAGGGATAACAAGTGAGAATTTAGGTCATGAAACACCGGAACACAAACTGTAACACGGCTTTACAAGCAAATGTTAACCAAGAAATCAAAATGTTGACTAACTCTTGTAATAGAAATATGGACGAAACAAGGTTACAAATTACTACCAAGAATTCTCGACTTGATGAAGAAAATTTACCTTGTTGTAACCAGAACTTCTTACTACTAAAATAACTATACAACAAACTGTAAGGGAAGTAGTTATTATGGTGGAATTGTGGAGGCCTTAGACAGTTTATGGAGTAGATTCATGTAACTGGAGGTATACTTTACACTCGTCCTTAAGACATCCTATTTGCAAACCAGAGGAAGGTGTTACTTAAAGTTGAAGTTAAAGTTATGGGAAGTTAAGAGTAAGTGACTAACAGTACTGATCCCATAATTTCACTTCAGATGATTTTAGAAAGAGCTGAAGCATGACATTTCGAGTTAAATTCCATAGAGAGAAGAAGACCAAGAATATGTCATATGAAGAGGGAGTGAGATACAAGAAATATTCGTTGGACATCCAGAAAATAGACAGAAAAATTGTATGGAAGAAAGAGATAAGACCGTCTAACGATGTGTGTGTGTGTGTGTGTGTGTGTGTGTGTGTGTGTGTGTGTGTGTGTGTGTG
>JAXIVD010006760.1:5000-7500 GCA_036785275.1 Cancer borealis | reverse complement strand
GAGAGAGAGAGAGAGAGAGAGAGAGAGAGAGAGAGAGAGTAAAGGCGTGAAGGAAATAGAGGAGAGGCTTCAAGAGTTGTCCAATTAGTAGTTCTTGGGTGAAGGTCTGCAAGAGTGAGGAGTTGCCTTGCACTGAGGACAAGCCGACAAAGCAAACCAAATAAAAGGACGAAGGGAAAATAATGAGGAGGAAAATATATTAAGGAGGTGTCAAGGGGTGGGGAAAGAGCGGTAGTTTTTTTTTTATTATTATCATTTACAAGCCGACGAAGCAAACCAAATGAAAGGACGAAGGGAAAATAACGAGGAGGAAAATATATTAAGGAGGTGTCGAGGGGTGGGGAAAGCGCTGCAGTTTTGTTTATAATGCGACTTTTTAATACATGTGCATTTTCCATTCCCTTCAGAAGCAGAGGAGAAAGAAAAAAAGGGAAAAAAAAGATAACGGAAGTTAATATTTCATCCTATCTAAAAATCAATAAAAAATAAAAAAAATCTTTGAATACGGAATATACGGTACTTGGAAAAACTTATTATTAAACTTAATCGAAAAAAAAGGTCTTAGAAACAATTAGGTGCCTGACATAAATATAAGGAAATAAACTACTGGAAGGAATAAATGGTTAGTAAGGCAAGTATATATATGTAATCACGGTGTGGGAAACATACACACAATTCAGAAAACAGAGTAAGATTTTACAGTACATACCCACTTGTGCAAACGTTTGACCTGATCTTGAAATTACAGTATATTGCGTGTTAGATTACGAAGAATTAGGAGTATAAACACACCCTTTGTTTGCACTATCCTGTCTGTCTTACTGTCTTATTGTCTGTCTGTCTGTATATATGTACTGTTGTAGGTACCAGTTAAGAATTTTTACGAATAATTGTTATCTTCGTGGTATTAGCGTATGGATTGCGTTAATTATGAGAAAATTGTGCTAAATTATAGGAGTAAAAACAGGGAGCTCACTGCAGTAACGGAATGACGGTGTAGTTACATAGGATTACATAGGATAACATAGAATTACATAGAATTACATATAATTACATAGGAGACATGTATGTAGTTAGGAGAATACTAAGTCCAAAGTTTGTACTAATGTTTGGTTCATATCCTCCTTCCTCTTCCTCTTCCTCCTCCTCTTCCTCCTCCTCTTCCTCTTCCTCTTCCTCGTCTTCCTCTTCTTCCTCGTCCTCATCCTCGTTCTCCTGGAATTATTTTGACGTAATATTTCGAGTTTACATCAAAATGATATAGTCAAAGAAAATTAAAAATCAGTATAAAAAAATAACTGAAATTACACATACATAATTTTTAGCTTATTTGATATTTTTTCTTGATTTATTTGTTTATTAATGTTATCTATGGTGTCTAAAATATCATAATTGTTTATTGTTTTCTAAAATGTTACTTATGATGTTTTGTTTATTATTAAGGAAAATTAAATAAAATTTAGAAAATATTTTGATGTAACAATTTCAGTTTGCATTAAAATTATATTAAATAAAAAGGAGATAATACATTTATTGTCATCAAAATCATTCAAATAAATATAAGAAATATATTAGTACCAATAAATAAAGAAAAATAAGATTCTATGAAAAATAATCGATAATGCGCGTACAAAAGTATTAGCTTATTTAATATTTTTCTTGGTTTCTTTGTTTACTAATGTTTTACATGGTTTTCAAATTTATTATAACTGTTTTCATATTTTTTAAAAATTTGTTTTATTGTTTTGTTTCTTATCAAGAAAACTTAATGAATTTGATATTTTTAATTGATTTCTTTGTTTATTAATTATTTAACTAATTAATTAATCATTTTGACGCAACATTTTCATTTTGCATGGTATCACTTCCTCTTCCGGCCAGCTTCGGGTGGATGGAGAGGTGGGTGAGGAGGAGCCTTCCACTTTCCTATCCTTTTCTCTCTATCAAGTAGATATTTAGTAGTAGTGTAACTACACGGAAAGCCTCGTTAGGTCCAGTAAGACTTTGCTGTTTGTTCTTCCTTTGTACTCCTTTATACTCCTCGTCCTCTTCTTCCTGTAATAGTAGTCATAATACTGAAAATAATAGTAATATCAATAAAAAGAACAACAATGATAGTAATAATAACAGACAGACAGACAAAAGGACAAAGAAGTGTACAGATAAAACCATATAAGAATTGCAGATGTACAAACACACACACACACACACACACACACACACACACACACACACACACACACACACACACACACACACACACACACACACACACACACACACACACACACCCGAGAGAGAGAGAGAGAGAGAGAGAGAGAGAGAGAGAGAGAGAGAGAGAGAGAGAGAGAGAGAGAGAGACAGAGAGAGAGAGAGAGAGAGAGAGAGAGAGAGAGAGAGAGAGAGAGAGAGAGAGAGAGAGAGAGAGAGAGAGAGAGAGAGAGACAGACAGACAGACAGACAGAGAGAGAGAGAGAGAGAGAGAGAGAGAGAGAGAGAG
>JAXIVD010006759.1:10000-22641 GCA_036785275.1 Cancer borealis | reverse complement strand
GCATAACTTCGAGTGTAATAACAAAATTCTTCCAAATCTATTGATAACTAAAAAAAACTCGGAAAATGAGAGGAAGCTAAACAGTAAAAACTCATCCTAACATCGTATCGTTTTGGGTGAAGGTCCTGGTGGTGTAGCGAAGCCCTCCCACCCACCCATCGACACACCCACCCACCAACCCACCCACCCACCCACTTCACAGGCTGCTTAAAATGACTCGGATGTCTTCAGAGGAAATATTACGGGAATATACTAGGGGTGTAAGCAGTGATGTGCGGGACCCGACCAGCAGCCTTTCCAGTCAATGATAGGAAAGTGGGAAAAACATAAATTTGGTTGAAAGTTTATGTTTTGAGTAAAAAAAAGCAATTCAAGGGTTGGAGATGGAGGAGCAGCCGGTACTGGATGGAGGGAAGCTTAACTTTTAGGTGAAGAGATGAACGTGGAGTCTACTTACATCAGAGGAGGAGGAGGAGGAGGAGGAGGAGGAGGAGGAGGAAGTGGAGGAATACGCGAAGAGCTGCTGGATATGTTTTCAGTAGAAGCGAAAAGTAACGAAAAGTTAGAATTAGCAACGGTTTTACATTTCTCAGCGAGGAAAGTTTTTCAGTCGGATAAAAAAAAAAAAAAAAAAAAAAAAAAAAAAAAAAAAAAAAAAAAAAAACTTTTGCCTTCCGAGTAGAAATATTACAAAATTTATACTTTAGGATGCAGGGATTTCAAGTATCAAGTTAAAATGGCATTGCTAAAAGGAAGAAAAGAAAGAAAGAAAGAAAGAAAAAAAACTACTTTAAAATATCAAATAAATAATAATCACTAAAAGTTGGACATTTTCACTTTAGCAACGAGATTATTACAATTTGAACAAAGATTTCTTACGTACCCAAACCTTTTTATTCTTATTTTTTCTCCTTCACTATAAAAAAAAAAAAAAAAACAGATTCTAGTCGTGTCCTTGATTCAGACTGCGCCACAACAACAAGACACACAAAAAAAAAAAAACAATACCCAGACATTACCAAACAAAAGTCACGAACAATCAAAACTTACCTCGCTGTAATAAAAGGAATTAAAACTTTAAAGAACATTCACATAATTAGACTGTCGGAGTTGGCAATTCAGCGGTGTAATTCATGTTTGATAATTGTTAAGTGGTGTTACAATTGTTCTAGTAATGGGTACATGCGAACTTGGATTGGCTAACGAGAAAGAGAGAGAGAAAGAGAGAGAGAGAGAGAGAGAGAGAGAGAGAGAGAGAGAGAGAGAGAGAGAGAGAGAGAGAGAGAGAGAGAGAGAGAGAGAGAGAGAGAGAGAGAGAGAGAGAGAGAGAGAGAAAAAAGAAAAAGAAACAGCGATAGCAAGGTTAAGACAGCCACTGAACGCAACCCACAAACATTACTCTCACCTCCACTACACTACAAGTCCCTATACACTTCACCTTCACTTCACCTTCACTTCTAATTCTCCTGCACGAGTAGAAAGGAAACGAAATCATGTGTTGTTGATGCGTGTCTATTTTTCTATTGCGCCGTGTAAAGCTGAACTAACATCATCTGTCGGATCTGTCTTGACTCGTGAAAATTCTACGATTTGTTGAGGAAAAGCTGTGTTGATGAGGCTAAGGAGGAAAAGTCGCGCTGATGAGACGAGGATAAGCCGGCCTTCGTGTGCTGGGGACTCAGAAGGGAATAGCAGCGTGACAGTTCTAGTGACGGACGGCGCCGAGGCCAACACTGAATGAGAGAACACGGTAATGTTTCTATATATATACCGACTTGATTACCACACTACACCTATCAAAGGACTACTATCTGTTGGACCATCTTAGCTATTTTTCTATCTACCTACTTGCTTACCTACCTACCTACCTACCTACCTACCTATACTACAATGGTAAAATGTTATATCGTACTCCTGCTTCGATATCATCTCGTTGTATCTTACGAAATACTTGATATGCAAATGTAATAATATGACATAATTTTGGCAGATTTATCATACGTTAACATACATAACTAGCTAAAACTAAACATCATATTTTTTTGTAGAAGCCCACAGATCAACTACACATATACTCTCAACTGAAGCTAAATACTAAAGTTTGAAATAAGTAATCTGTGTGGAATGAAAATATACTCAGTGTGTGTGTGTGTGTGTGTGTGTGTGTGTGTGTGTGTGTGTGTGTGTGTGTGTGTGTGTGTGTGTGTGTGTGTGTGTGTGTGTGTGTGTGTGTGTGTTCAAAACAGGAGTGTAATCTAGGCATGAAAGGAAACCAGTGCGCGTGTGAACGAGTGTGTATTTTGGGGAAGAGTGGCTGGTGGTCGTGTAGGAGGAAGGAGAGGGGAAGGCGAGGGGAAGGCGAGGGGAAGGAGAGGGGAAGGAGAGGGGAAGGAGAGGGGGAGGCAATGGAAGACGCACACACGAGAGGCCGCCACAACGATGCTTCTTGATCTCCAGTAACCTAATTCCGGGGCATTATCGAGAGACTTCGTGTTGTCCCAGCTGCTGCCTGCCCACACTGTTCCTCTGTTCTCTAGTCTAGCCCTCCTTCCCTCCACTACTTATTATTTTTCCGTGTGTGTGTGTGTGTGTGTGTGTGTGTGTGTGTGTGTGTGTGTGTGTGTGTGTGTGTGTGTGTGTGTATATATGTGTGTGTGTGTGTGTGTGTGTGTGTGTGTGTGTGTGTGTGTGTGTGTGTGTGTGTGTGTATGTGTGTGTGTGTGTGTGTGTGTGTGTGTGTGTGTGTGTGTGTGTGTGTGTGTGTGTGTTGGTCAGTTCTCTCTCTCTCTCTCTCTCTCTCTCTCTCTCTCTCTCTCTCTCTCTCTCTCTCTCTCTCTCTCTCTCTCTCTCTCTCTCTCTCTCTCTCTCTCTCTCTCTCTCTCTCTCTCTCTTCTTCTTCTTCAAAGGACTCACACGAGATCATTAAGAACCTTTGCATATTTTTCAACGTCACCCTTGCGAGTGCCAGGCAGGACGTCGATTAACCCATTCTTCTCTCTCCTCATTACATATATTAATAATCTGTTCCCCTCCTACCCGTGAACTTTGAACGGCCGCACACCTACCACCACCACCACCACCACCTCCCTTCCCTGCTCCTGCTACATACAAATGATCAGCGAGACTTTCACTGACATGCACTATTGTTTGGGTCGAGGCTAATAGACATGTAATTTTGGAATAACAGTGAATGAAGCTTAAGTCGAGTCCAGAGTCCATATGACAAAGGGAATTATGCATCGAAATAATTATTATCAGGTTGCGTGCAGTCCACTAATTTTACGATGTCAAATAAGCTGCCGTGTTCCTTTTATCACGAGCCGCCACACTTTCACGCTGGTATGGCCTGCAATAACGTAAAGCTCCTCTTTCTTTCCGTGTTGCATGGGATTTGAGGGTAATCTAATTATGTAGATTATTCAGTGAAGCCTTTTTTATTCTTGATCGAGTGTATGAAAGGGAGACTTGGTGGCGAGCGAATATTGGTTGAAAAAATAAGTGAGTAGGAAAAACAGTGAATATAAAAACAATGAATATATAAAAAAAAGGAGAAGGTCACAAAGTTTTAAAGGTTATTTTTTTAACATTATTCTCTACACAGTTTCGCTTCAGTGGTTGTACAGATCTTTCCCGTCATCCTAACTCCCCCAAGCGTGCGTGTGTGGCAAAATAGATGCAAATGTAAAAAGACTTAACGTGAGCGTCGTGTGCATGCTTGAAACACACTAGTAATTAGCGAGGTTAACCATCTAATTACGGATGTAGAGTTTAGCCTTGGCATTACACAGAGAATTAACCTCCACATCTGTTTCGCTGTTGTATCCAAATTTTTCCTACACGTTCCAAGCACACACATACATACATACACACACACACACACACACACACACACACACACACACACACACACACACACACACACACACACACACACACACACACACACACACAAGCGCAAGGGAATTATAGTGACCTGCTTTTGTATAATGATAATAATTACAATAATAATAATAATAATAATAATAATAATAATAATAATAGCTTCGAAATAGTATATTAACTTAATCACCAACAAAATCATTATATGTATTGTTACTTACTAATTTCTGCGAATGCATTATTTATACCTTTAATTTTCATGATAAATCAAAGTGAATTTTTCTCATATATATATATATATATATATATGTGTGTGTGTGTGTGTGTGTGTGTGTGTGTGTGTGTGTGTGTGTGTGTGTGTGAGTGTGGGAGTGAGTGAGTGAGTGAGTGTATGTGTGTGTGTGTGTGTGTGTGTGTGTGTGTGTGTGTGTGTGTGTGTGTGTGTGTGTGTGTGTGTGTGTGTGTGTGTGTGTGTGTGTGAGTGTGGGAGTGAGTGAGTGAGTGAGTGTATGTGTGTGTGTGTGTGTGTGTGTGTGTGTGTGTGTGTGTGTGTGTGTGTGTGTGTGTGTGTGTGTGTGTGTGTGTGTGTGTGTGTGTGTGTGTGTGTGTGTGTGTGTGTATGTGTGTGTGTGTGTGTGTGTGTGTGTGTGTGTGTGTGTGTGTGTGTGTGTGTGTGTGAGAGAGAGAGAGTGTGTGCGTGTATGTAATAATAATTAAAGGAATTACGACAAGTTAAACTGAGATAAGTAATCCGTAAAAAAATCATAATATTAAGCTCAGCAATTTGCAATAACTTAATAAAAATGTGATACTCGTCCCACACCGAAGAACACAGAGAAGGGAGACAAAGAGAGAAGTGTTATTGCTTTTTTTTTCTCTATAGTAAGATTCAATTAACTACATAAATATAACACAAAAATTATAGATGAGTCCTCACATGTACTGTAATATTTTCTACACGTATTCTTTGCATCCTGTATTTCAATAAATTTTTAGCGTTATGAAGAATCTATAAATTCATCGTTGTTTTAATATTGTATTATAATGTGAAACTATTTGGTTTGGTTTCACAATGGGTGATACACAAATATTACGGTATTTTTATGTATTTTCTTCTTGTTGCTTTTCAAAGGTTCTTACTACTATTACTACTACTACTACTACTACTACTACTACTACTACTACTACTATTAAAAGTTTTAGTGTCCTGCCTTCAGAGCAACAAGTTCACATACGAGCTATCACTACCACTTATCAGTCCCATCACTCCCCATCACTTTCCATCATCCCCCCATCACTCCCATCACCCCTTAGCACCACACATCCCCTCTCAGCTCTATACTGCCACCACCCATCATCCCTCAGTACCGCCCATCACTACACATCATCACTTCCCATCACTACACATCATCACTTCCCATCACTACACATCATCACTTCCCATCACTTAACTGCGTGCCGATTCCACGGATCCACCAACTGATAAAAAATATATATTACAGCCAAATTTTAGTGTTTATTTAGTGAGCCCGTTGGCAAAGCGACGTGACCATTGGCATTAGTAGTAAGGGTAATAATGAGTTTGGTGATGATGATGATGATGATGATGATGATGATGATGATGATGATGATGATGACGATAACGATTGCTATAATGATGATAATGATGATGATACTAATACTGCAAATAATAATAACAATAATAATAATAATAATAATAATAATAATAATAATAATAATAATAATAATAATAATAATAATAACAATAACAATAACAATAATAAACTAATGACAAAAATACCATCATTAATACAAATAATGGAGGAAGAAGGGAGGAGGAAGATAAGAAAAAGAAGAATAAAGAATAAAAGAAGAAGAAAAAGAAGAAAAAGAAGAAGAGGAAGGGAGAGTAGGAGTAGGAAGAGGAGGAGGAGGAAAAACATCTGAGATACTTCCTAATATAAGACTATTCTCTTTTTGGCGGGAGGAGGAGAGCAAAAATACAAACGTCGAGAGGAGGAGGAGGAGTAAGAGGAAGAGGAAGAGGAAGAGGAGAGGAAGAGGAGGAGGAGGAGGAGGAAGAAGATTGAGGCCCCAGGAAATGTATAAAAAAGAAGAAAAAAAAACATAATAAAAAAGATAATTGACTTACGGAACGCATTCACTACCCATCAAGTGTGTGTGTGTGTGTGTGTGTGTGTGTGTGTGTGTGTGTGTGTGTGTGTGTGTGTGTGTGTGTGTGTGTGTGTCAATAGATTCCATCCATCGTACGCTTATATAAAAAAAAAGTGTGTGAAAAAAAGAAGAAAATCTAAACAATTGAGAATGAGAAGCGGGATCCAACTCGATATAAGAACGTTGTATAGACGCACACTCGAGGCCGCTTTTATGCATCAGGCCAAATGAGGCTCTTCAAAACATTTTACTTTCTTGATGCAAATTTCCCTTTTACGAGAACAATCGCTGCATGACGATGGGAGTGAATATTTGTTTATTTTTCTTTTTCTTTCTCTTCTCTCTCTCTCCGCTATATCCATTTCTGGCATTATCTAGGAAATGTCTCCATTAACTAAGTGCATTTTGTAGTGTTGTTATTGTTATTATCATTATTATTATTATTATAACTATTATTTAACAAGTAGTAATGGTGGTGAAGATGATAATTCAGTAGTAGTAGTAGTAGTAGTAGTAGTAGTAGTAGTAGTAGTAGAATAGTAGAAGTCGTAGTAAAAAAAAGCAGCAATACAAAATATATCAAAAACAAATAAACACAGAACATTTGTATTTAGACATAACATTGATCTATTCATTTCAAACCAAACAACAAAAAGATTAACATTAAATTTTTCACTGCCAAAGCTAACACAATCAGTTATCGCTCCAATCACGACACATCGGAAGGCAGTGTAAGCCCCCAAATACCAACACCATCAGTAGCCTTTCGCACTCTTAAACCATTCAGATTAACTCTACCCCGAGGAGATACATTCGTTTCAATACCAGGATATAAACCCATTTGTCAGATTCCAGAGTATTTTCAACTCACTCTCTTTTATTTTATTTTATTTGGTCATCATTCTCGCTAACGCTGTAATGTGATTTTGTAGTGTGGTTGTGCTGTAGTCTCGTCTCCTCGTCTATATAACATTTACCAGTTAGTTTCCAATTATTTGTTTAACTCCGTGGCCATTAGAACAATTTGTACGCTTGCCTCTGCTACGCTCTGCTTCTGTTATATAGTTCGTATTTTTTAGGTGATACACAGAATATGTGAACTATGCAGTATGTTGGAAGATTATTATCATTATCATTATTATTATTATTATTATCATACATATTTTCATTATCGATGTCATAAAACACACACAAACACACGCGCGCACAGACACAGACACAGACACACACACACACACACACACACACACACACATACACCAAAGTCCTCGCTCCGTCATCTCTTAAACGATGTGATTTTATTTTCCACTTAAAGGGCGTCACACTCAGATGTTCGATAAAAAGTTCGCCAATTAATCATCGACAACTTTTTCCTCTTTAAAGCAGCAACGTTCGTTTTCACCTCCTTAACGACGACACACTCACGCCGTCGACATAATGGATTTCATATTACTAAATTTTTTCTCATTTCTAGTTCTCCTTCTTCTTTTATCTTCCTCCGCCTCTTTTTTATTTTATTTTATCAAGCACGTCATTACCATAATCTTCATCGTGTTCATCTTTTGCTGCTATTTCGTGTTATTCTTTTATTAACGTCTTTTCATTTGGTATTAATATCCTCTTTTATTATCAGTTATTTTTTTTATTTTCATTTCCTTCTTCCTGGAGTCTTGACGCGGCGGCCCATAGAGCTTCGTGTCATTTGACGGTTCGTTCCCTAAAGAAATGTTTATTTTTCATCGCCAGGATAAAGTTAGGCGGAGGAGGAAGCCGAGGAGGAGGAGGAGGAGGAGGAGGAGGAGGAGGAGGAGGAGGAGGAGGAGGAGGAGGAGGAGGAGGAGGAGGAGGAGGAGGAGGAGGAGGCACATTTACATTTAAATTGCCCCTTTGGTTCCTAGTGCCTGTATTACTCTCCTTGGCATCCCTTTCTCTCCTCTCCTTTTCTCCTGATTTCTTCTTTTTTCAATTTTTTCCTTCCTCCCTCTCTCCTTCATACACATTGCCTTTGCAATTCTCATGCCTCAACATCACTCTCCTTCCTTGCATGTTTCTCTATATCCCTTCTTTAGCATGTCTTCCTTTACCCACAAACATTTCATTTCCTCTTTCCTTCACTTTTTTCATTTTTTTTTGCACAAATTCACAGAACGGAACTTTTTTTTTGAACTTTGAACTTCCCCAAAAGATGTATTAGTTAGATCTGTATAAAGGGAAAACTATCACTAATAAGCCAGCCATAGGAATGAAAATCCACCTCTCCTCGCCTCGCCTCGTCTCGCCTAGCTGCACGGAGACAGAGAAACAGACCAGCGCACCACTATGATGATCCAAACAGACAGAAACAAGAATACTCGCGATTCAACAGCCTCCATCTCTCTGTAATCAATGGGAATTTTGTAGACCCGCGCACGAATTTAATCACTGGTATTAATTAACGCTGAATTCATATTGGCAAATGATCACAGAAACTCGAAGACGTGATGAAAAATAAGAATAAAAAAAAATGATATCAATAAATAATATCTTCTTAGTTACACACCAATTAGTCTGACTGTCTCTCGTATAATATAGCATTGTGTCATCGTTATTAAGTTAGTAATGCTTTTAAGTGTTAGAGCAGCGCGTAATGCTATCTTGGGAGGCGAGTGCGTATGTGATGCTGAGAATGATGAAAAGGTCAAATTAAATCCACCATGAAGTGAAGTGCATCAGGATGAAGCTCTCGGGGCCGCCTTGAAAGACTCGAGGCAGAAGAGCAAACCTGGGATTTGCATAAACACCAAAAAATCTGAAAATAAAGACACGGAGCCAATCCCGTCCTTATGCACTGCTTTCCGAAGGGCCACGTCTTTGAGTCTTTGAGGTGCAATATTAAGCCAGAATAATTTAATGTCTCGGTAAACGTATAAAGTATAAAATGAAGATATATTATGCAATCACCAAGATATCTTAAGTATGAAGATCAGGCCGTGACGCTCCACTTGTGTGTCAAGACAAAGGCGACTTGGTGTGTGTGTGTGTGTGTGTGTGTGTGTGTGTGTGTGTGTGTGTGTGTGTGTGTGTGTGTGTGTGTGTGTGTGTGTGTGTGTGTGTGTGTGTGTGTGTTATCATTTTTACTATTATTATTTTTATTATCAACATCATCATCATCACCATCATCATCATCATCATCATCATCATCATCATCATCATCATTACCATCATCATCATCATAATCGCACATCATCATGTTCGTATGTGCAAAACGAGACTTTTAGGCTCGAGCAAAAAATACATATTCATAAATTTCTGCTTTACAGATACAACACATTTTTTGAAAAACAGCAAAAAAAATGATAACACATTCTTCGTGCTGCAGATATTCAAATCAAATATTGAATACTCAAAGGAACGTGTTTAAAGGGAAGCTCTCACGATACTACCTTTGAACGGAGGCATCACTATTATACTGTAATGAGCTATAATGAAGAAAATAATGGCATGGAGTTCGGTAATAAAGGAAAACAATAGTAATCATATGCAGCCATGTTCTGAGTGTTCCCTCCCGGCATTACGTACAGTTCATTCAGGCAAGGTGTGTGAAAACGTTATTCCAAACACAACCAGGAAAGTCTACCTGACCTGCCAAATATACTATCACAGTAATCAATAATTCATCACAAACTATCAAATGGTAAATATTATTAGAAGCAAACGTGATCGTAATTGTCATTCTAAACCCATACTAGTTTTTTTTCCCCCTCACAAACAGTACAGGTATGCAGCAGCAGCAGCAGCAGCACTTGAATCTGACTGCCACAAACTGATCTCCCCGCCTCTCCCCCTGGAAAAAAAAAACTAAAGTGCACTCATGACTGGAGAGTTTGATGAGGGAAATTGAACTCCACTTAATTATCCATGTACCTCATCAGAACACCTGGTGCCTCATTACTTGCCACATGCACACCTTTGTACGCACAGTAACACACATTTGTGAGTTTCAATACTTAAGAATACTATCTATCACTCAATAAAGACATAATAGATAGATAGGTTGATAGATAAACAAACACATCGATAAATAGATACATACATACATACACATTTATATTCTTCTTTTTACTTTGGTTATTTCTGGGAATGTGTACAAGACTTTAAGCCAATTCCCGTCCGCAAACCCCACTAGTGTATTGCTTCTCCCATTCGAGTGTTGCTGCTCCGAAGCTTCTTTTTGGTGTCTCGCTTACTTTCTTTATGTCCACCTTTTTCACAGAAATTTTCCAGTGCAAATGTAAACTGGGTCGTATGTGTGTGTGTGTGTGTGTGTGTGTGTGTGTGTGTGTGTGTGTGTGTGTGTGTGTGTATGTGTGTGTGTGTGTGTGTGTGTGTGTGTGTGTGTGTGTGTGTGTGTGTGTGTGTGTGTGTGTGTGTGTGTGTGTATCTCTCTCTCTCTCTCTCTCTCTCTCTCTATATATATATATATATATATATATATATATATATATATATATATATATATATATATATATATATATATATATATATATATGCACTGATGACTTTGGAATATCTCTAACTCACACATTCTGCCTTTCCTTCTTCCCTCCTTTTCCTCTGCGCCTTCCACTCTCTCTTTCCTTCATTCCGACACTTGCTCTCTTCTCAAAATTCAGTGCAGCAAGACGCAACAACTCGCGTCAGTTAATTACAGACATGCAAGGGAATTGGGGGGGGAGGGGATGACGGGCAGGGGAGTGCGTCGCCCTCACTCAACTCGGCAGCAGGTTAATGAGTGGCGGTGCTTGGCCAAGCACGCCCTCGCCCTTTACGTGCCCGCTTGCAATGTCTCTTTGCACGGCGTCCCGGCAGGTGTGTGGTAATTAGGTCACCTGTGCACGCCAGGATGGTCCAGAAGGCGCCAGTGAAATTGCAAAGCTGCGACTCGCCGGGTAAGATGAGTGGGTCGGTGCACCCAGCGGCTCACACTCGAGGCGCTGCGGCGGTGGGACGAGATGGAACATTTATATTTTACGAGGAACCATCGCTAAGCCTGCGAGCGAGTGGGTGACCGTCCTCAGCGTGCTCCTATAGTGCAGAGTGAATTTTCTTTTTATCCTTGACGTGGGCTTACTGGTGATTCTTTGGACGGAAAAATAGCTATGGGCTGGAAAGGATTTTTGTTAATACTGACTGACTAACCTCTTGAATGTCAGCTTACCCCACGCCACTCTCCCTCCCTCCCTTCCTCCTTCATGTGTTATAATATATGACTCATTTTAAATAACTTGCCAGGTTCCGGAACTCCATGTAAGATATCTGGAATGCAGAATGTTTGACGCCATTTATGACGAAGTTATGTTCTGTCAACACTGGACCAAAAAAAGTTCTCAGGTATTAAAGTCTGGAGGCAAGATATGTGTAGCTCGCTTGGCATGTGCTGCTTTTTCTTTGGCCATGATGTGCCTGCCTCTAAAGCTATTTATCTATAATGATGACCTATTATTATTATTATTATTATCATTATTATTATTTTTATTATTATCAACCTTCACTTTCCGTCACCACAAAGGGATGGACATGCCTGGTGTGATGGTGACCTGCACTGCTTGGCGCACACCAGGGCCACAACTACAGTCACAAGTTTTTCTTATCCGACTCAAAGTTTGCTCACGAGAAGGAAGCAGGCCACGAGAAAACTGTCTATCTGTCACGCTGATCGGCGACAACTTTTGGATGGAGTCCCGCAGAGGTCATGGCTAAGCTGAGCTGAAATACACAACTTACGCCTTTCTGATGTGTCGCTCAACAATTTCCCAAAGATATTAGATAACCTGATGGGCCTCGTATGCCACCTACACTACACTCTGCACTCACTCTACACCTCATATTTGCTTCAAGACGCCAGCGAGGTTTTCAGTATACGAAAAACATCTCTTCCCTACTGCTGAGGTACGAAGACCCTGAAATTCCGAGGGTCGCTGGCCGCATTACTCTCTTCTTCCACACAATTCAAGGATCTCAGAGGATCAACGTCAGGAGTAAGACCCTCACTGTGCCGCCGGGCCCCGCACACCCTGCACACCCTGCCATCCCGTCCTGGGGGATGGAATTCGAAAAATATACGCGAGTGACTGAGTTTCTTGAAATATTCAGTATGTTCGTCTTTTCCTATTCAGCTCGTACGTGTGAAGCTACATTGGCTCTGTGTGGACGCGTCTGCCGCCCTCCTCACACGTGACACAGACCTTCACACTCTTTCTATTTGGCACGTGGGGGAGGGGATATCCTTGTGTGTGTGTTTGTTTGTTTGTTTGTTTGTTTGTTTGTTTGTTTGTTTGCTTGTGTGTTTGTGCGTACATCACCTCTCTTCCCTTTCCCGCTCCATGCCTGCCCGAAGTCCCACTCCAACCATACCTGTAGGCAAAAAAAAAATTTTTTTTTAGCATTAGGAACGCTGTAGTACATACAAATGTGATGATGATGATGATGATGATGATATGATGATGGTTATTATGATGATGATGATACTATTACTGCTGCTGCTACTACTACTACTACTACTACTACTACTACTACTACTAATAATAATAATAATAATAATAATAATA
>JAXIVD010006758.1:20000-22656 GCA_036785275.1 Cancer borealis | reverse complement strand
CTTGGTGTTTCTTATTCTGTTTCTGTTATATCTAGTACTTTCGCTCTCCATGCTTTTTCTATTTTCATTTAATAAATTGTGTGTCGGTCTGTTTATAACTCTCGTGTTTAATACAACAGTTATCATTGTGGTATATGTTTGTGTTGCCATCTTCTCTGTGGTGATACGTCATGGACAATCTAATATCTGTTTTTCTTTTTTTTAACAGTTAACATCGCATTCGTGGGCACTATAATGGTTCCTTGGTCAGCGGACAGCTGCTGGTTCCTTTGGGGCCGCGTGTCACCATCCTCATCGGCCTGCCTCTCGGGATGGCCGCCTGGTTAGGCCTTACCTTCTTTAACCAGTTGTGGTTGCTCATGCTGTGCCGCTTTCTCCTGGGTTGTAGCTTTGCCCTTGTAAAGCAGCCCTCTATAATGTACATAGTCGAAGCAGCACATGAAAGTCTTCGCGGGAGGCTAGTGGGCATGTTATGTATTGCTAGGGAACTTGGTCTTTTCTCTTCATATTTATTGAGCAGCTTGATGCTCACGTGGCGGCAGTTAAGCCTCGTGTATGCGTGTATCATGATCCCGCCGATGATCGGTGTGTTCTTTATACCAAGTTCCCCGCGCTGGCTAACAACCCACGGCCACGTCGATGAGGCAAGAAAGTCCTTGGTGTTCTTAAGAGGCCGCCACTACAACGTGGAGGATGAGGTGTTGGATGTGGTGCGTCAGGCTGAAGATGTCGGATCGAAGAGTAACACTTGCAACAATTAAAGCTTCTGACAAAACCAAGGACGTTACAAATGTTTCTTCTAGTATTTGCCTTCTTTATTAGTATTCCCTATAACGGGAACATTGCAGCAGCTAACTATCTGGGGATACTCCTGGATACTCCAGACACCCCTCTCGATGTTTCGGTGGCCAGCTTTCTGTGCGGCATCTCCAAGATCGCTGGGGACGATATCTACTTTTGATAACTATCGATTACTTTGGACGAGTACCCATCCTTGTGGTCAGCGCTTCTTTCATAAGTGTCTGCACCTCCGCCTACTGCTATTTTTTTCTATTTTCTGAAAGATTATAACACTGATAGCATACCTGGCTTCCGCTCGTCTCGATCGCCGCCATGCTTTTTCTCTCAGGCGTTTTCATACCCGTCACAGATGTGTTGCAAGGAGAACTTCTGCCCAATGCTTGTCGGGCAGTCAGCATGCCACTTATATCGCTTTTCCATGGTTTAAGCGTTTTTGCAGGAGTTCAACTGTTTCCACAGTTGATGGAGATGATGGGCAATGTCTGGTGGTGTTTGAATCTTCACGGCGGTAAACTTGGGCTCTGGCCTTATTAAGCATCGTGGCTGTGCCAGAGATCCGAGGCATGTCGCTGGAGGCCATAAGCGACGCAGTCACTATGAAAAAAGCGAAACAATGTTATGAAAGAAGCAGATGACGTAAGTCTAACCAGTGTAGGTACTTGTAAATCTGTTTGAATAAGTTGAATTAAGGCGTTTCAGTGTTATCAGTCATAACTTTCTCGTGGCTACAAGGGAGGTGGTGTATTACTTTTCCCACCCCTTGTCTTCCACAAACACCTTCAATTGAAACCTCCGGTGATGGGTGGAATCAGTCAGTTGTTTCAGCCATGACCTCGGTACGGTAGGTCAAGTGCTCTCCGAAGTGTGCGTTAGCAGGTTTAGCATGTAGTCTACTATGAAGTATTGCCAACATAAATACTATGAAGTATTGCACATAAATAGCGTATGTGTAGTAGGACGACAGGTGTTTAGGTGTGTGTGGAGCTTGTATGTGTGGATCCTGATATATAATGGAAAAATATTACATTTCATAATGCGTGTGATACCCTGTTTGTAGACGTGCGTCTTGCAGCTTTATTTGGCTTAAGGTCAGAATGTAGTCACTTTGCTCCGCGCACTGTATCAAGCTGATTGGGTCTGCGCGCTGATGTCACTGTATTCCTATTGTAGAATATAAGGACTTGCCTGAAGTCCCCTGGCTGTTTCATTTTCCTGATCAAGTATACTGGATGATCCACCTCAGAACGAACAAGATTGGTTGACGCCACACCATCAAAGGTGATAAACAGCAGCAGTTTGGTATTTAAGATATGGTTCACATTTTATTGTATTGTAAGACTGACAGCACATACTGATACAAGAAATGTATGGGAAGAACCTCTCTCTCCTCTCTCTCTCTCTCTCTCTCTCTCTCTCTCTCTCTCTCTCTCTCTCTCTCTCCTCTCACCTCTCTCTCTCTCCCTCTCTCTCTCTCTCTCTCTCTCTCTCTCTCCTCTCTCTCTCTCTCTCTCTCTCTCTCTCTCTCTCTCTCTCTCCTCTCCCCCCCTCCCCCCCTCTGTATATATCTTTGTGAGGAACTGCACCTGCCTCATGTCCTCCTTGGTGGAGAAACTACCAATCTAGTCAACCGGCGATGGTTCACCTTTCCTACTGCTTTGTTGGCCGGCTTCCCCGCCAATACCCAATCCCTTGTCTAGTTGTAGGGGGGTAGTCTAGCCGAGGTGAGCTTCAAGCAGTGGAATCGGGTGTAGGCAACAGAGCCTCAGCTCTCAAACTTGACAACACCTTCACCACCTGCTGCTGGTTCTCAACATTCCTGAAGACACTTCTGGAGAGTTGGGCTGCCAATGTGCCC
>JAXIVD010006758.1:0-15000 GCA_036785275.1 Cancer borealis | reverse complement strand
CTCATAGAGAACATTTGATAGCTTCTAAATTTACCTAGATAAAGTTTTGGAAGACGAACCAGTCTATTTTATGGACAAAGCAATTTTTTTCCTGATAGATTTTTATGTGTTTTGAACAAATCTGATGTTTGTTTGTTATGCAATGCATTTTTTCCCAAAGGTATAAATTGCCACAAAAAAGTTATATTAATTCAAAACCATAAAAATCAATAAGAAAATAAATATTTTAAGTAAACCTAAGCAAACCTAATTAAACCCAACCTAACCTAAGCAAACATAATCAAACCTAACCTAACCTATCTGAACAAGTATCTGAGGTTGAATTTGCACTGCATTATAAAGATAACGAGATATCGAGTGGGTCATCTTACGAATCTTTACCTGGTTTGGTTAAAGAAGGTTAGATTTAGTTAGGTTAGTCTTACTTAGATTTGCTTGGCTTAGATTAGTTTTAATTAGGTTTGCTTAGGTTTACTGAAAGAAATTTTTCTCCTATTGATTTTGATGGTTTCGAATTAATCTGACTTTTTTGTGGCAATTTTTACCTTGAGGAAAAATAATTGCTTGGCATAATAAACATCAGATTAATTAAAAACACATCAAAATCTATCAGAAAAAATTGCTATAAAAAAAAGACTGGGTCGTCTTACGAATCTTTCCCTAAACTTAACATAACATAACATAAATTAACCAAAACCCTAACCTACATTGAAAAATAGCAGAACCTTGTTAAAACGAAACTAAACTTTACTTTTCGAAGAGATCTCACAGAAAACATTGAATATCTCACAAACTAAGAATTTACGACGGAATTTGGATTAAGAAAACATAAAAATGCAACAGGTATTGCAAAAGTACAGCCCTGAATTCTCAGAGCATTCTGAAGAACACTCTACCAGTCTCAGTCCAAGTCCCCTCGGCACATGCTCTGAGACCATAGTGATACATATCGATGACATCGATGCCATCGCTACGAAACGCGGCGTTGTGATTGGCTGAGCTCGGCTCATGATCGATGCGGGAGTCGCTACCGAACGGGGGGACTATTTCACTTGGGATTTTTCTATTCATTCCCGTCAAAAAATTAGAAATGTCCTTTTCATTTCCGAGTTTTTTTTTTGTGTGTGTTTATTTTGATTAGTTATGTTATCTGACCATTTTCTCTTTGTCTTGATTGACGCCTCACATGAGAATTTCGTGGGACTTTAATGCCTTGTATTTCTAAAAACTGCGACTGGGTTTTCAGTACAAAAATATGTAGAACACTGTTTCCCGATACACCTGGCACTGCAGTCTCATGATATTTCCTCTTGGCAATATTTTTTCACTATCTTAATTGATGTGTTTTGTCTTACCATCAGTGTTACGTTTCCGAAAATGAACATAAATTACTTCCTTTTTGAGTGTCTGAGTGGTGTTTGGCTGCGTTCCTCCTCAGGTGGCGGTTTCATTGCTGTTGTCGTGGTGCGTGATGACCTCGTGCACGGGGATGAGCTTCCCAGGCGTCACCCTGCCACAGTTGATGGATCCAAACACCGACGACGTGTACCTGGAGCCACACACCCTGTCACTCTTCGGTGAAGCCAACCTGTGCAACACTTAGCGTTTTATGTCTGACCCTTGGTGTTTCTTCTTCTGTTTCTGTTATGTCTAGTACTTTCGCTCTCCATGCTTTTTCTATTTTAATTTCATAAATTGTGTGTCGGTCTGTTTATAACTCTTGTGTTTAATACATTTGTCATTGTGGTATATGTTCGTGTTGCCATCTTCTCTGTGGTGATACGTCTGGACGATCTAATATCTGTTTTTCTTTTTTTACAGTTAGCATCGCAAACGTGGGCACTATGATGGGTTCCTTAGTCAGCGGACAGCTGCTGGTTCCTTTGGGGCCGCGTGTCACCATCCTCATCGGCCTGCCTCTCGGGATAGGCGCCTGGCTAGGTCTTACCTTCTTGAGCCAGTTGTGATTGCTCATGCTGTGCCGCTTTCTCCTGGGTTGTACCTTTGCCTTTGTAAAGCAGCCCTCTATAATGTACATAGTCGAGGCAGCACATGAAAGTCTTCGCGGGAGGCTAGTGGGCATGTTATGTATTGCTAAGGAACTTGGTTATTTCCCCTCATACTTATTGAGCAGCTTGATGCTCACGTGGTGGCAGTTAAGTCTCGTGTATGCGTGTATTATGATCCCGCCGATGATCGGTGTGTTCTTTATACCAAGTTCCCCGCGCTGGCTAACAACCCACGGCCACGTCGATGAGGCAAAAAAGTCCCTGGTGTTCTTTAGAGGCCGCCACTATAACGTGGAGGCAGAGTTGCTGGATGTGGTGCGTTAGGCTGAAGATGTCGGTTCGAGTAGTAACACTTGGCAACAATTAAAGCTTCTGACAAGACCAAGGACGTTACAAATGCTTCTTCTAGTATTTGCCTTCTATAATAGTATTCCTTATAACGGGAACATTGCAGCAGCTAACTATCTGGTGATACTCCTGGATACTCCAGGCACTCCACTCGATGTATCGGTGGCCAGCTTTCTGTGTGGCATTGCCAAGATCGCTGGTACGATATCTACTTTGATAACTATCGACTACCTTGGACGAGTACCCATCCTTGTGGTCAGCGCTTCTTTCATAAGTGTCTGCATCTCCGCCTACTGCTATTTTTTCTATTTTCTGAAAGATTATAACACTGATAGCGTCACCTGGCTTCCGCTCGTCTCGATCGCCGCCATGCTTTTTCTCTCAGGCGTTTTCATATCCGTCATAGATGTGTCGCAAGGAGAACTTCTGCCCAATGCTTGTCGGGCAGTCAGTATGTCACTTCTATCGCTTTTCAATGGTTTGAGCAATTTTGCAGTAATTGAACTGTTTCCACAGTTGATGGAGATGATGGGCATATCTGGTGTGTTTGGAATCTTCACGGCTGTCAACTTGGCTCTGGCCTTACTAAGCATCGTGGCTTTGCCAGAAACGCGAGGCATGTCGCTTGAGGCTATAAGCGACGCAATTCACTATGAAAAAGCGATAGAGAATGTTGTGAAAGAAGCAGTTGACGTAAGTCTAACCAGTGTAGGTACTTCTAAATCTGTTTGAATAAGTTGAATTAAGGCGTTTCAGTGTTATCAGTCATAACTTTCTCGTGGCTACAAGGGAGGTGGTGTATTTCTTTTCCCACCCCTTGTCTTCCACAAACACCTTTAATTGAACCTCCGGTGATGAGTGGAATCAGTCAGTTGTTTCAGCCATGACCTTGGTACGGTAGGTCAAGTGCTCTCCGAAGTGTGCGTTAGCAGTATAGTATGTAGTCTACTATGCAGTATTGCACATAAATAGCGTATGTGTAGGGACGACAGGTGTTTAGGTGTGTGTGGAGTTTGTGTGTGTGGATCCTGATATATAATGGGAAAATATTTAATTTCATAATGCGTGTGATACCCTGTTTGTAGATGTGCGTCTTGCAGCTTTATTTGGCTCAAGGTCAGAATGTAATCACTTTGTTCCGCGCACTGTATCAAGCTGATTGGGTCTGCACGCTGGTGTCACTGTATTCCTATTTGTAGAATATAAGGACCCCCCTGAAATTCCCTGGGTGTTTCATTTTCCTGATCAAGTATGCTGGATGATCCACCTCAAAACGAACAAGATTGGTTGACGCCACACCATCAAAGGTGATAAACAGCAGCAGTTTGGTATTTAAGATATGGTTCACATTTTATTGTATTGTAAGACTGACAGCACATACTGATACAAGAAATGTATGGAAGAACTCTCTCTCTCTCTCTCTCTCTCTCTCTCTCTCTCTCTCTCTCTCTCTCTCTCTCTCTCTCTCTCTCTCTCTCTCTCTCTCTCTCTCTCTCTCTCTCTCTCTCTCTCTCTCTCTCTCTCCCCCCCCTCCCCCCTCTGTATATATCTTTGTGAGGAACTGCACCTGCCTCATGTCCTCCTTGGTGGAGAAACTACCAATCTAGTCAACCGGCGATGGTTCACCTTTCCTACTGCTTGTTGGCCGGCTTCCCCGCCAATACCCAATCCCTTGTCTAGTTGTAGGGGGGTAGTCTAGCCGAGGTGAGCTTCAAGCAGTGGAATCGGGTGTAGGCAACAGCCTCAGCTCTCAAACTTGACAACACCTTCACCACCTGCTGCTGGTTCTCAACATTCCTGAAGACACTTCTGGAGAGTTGGGCTGCCAATGTGCCCTTCGACCGTACTTACATCATCCGACACTCCCTGCTTCCTGAGGTGCTAACTACGTTACCGAGTGTCGCTGCCAGGCATCTCATCTTCCAGGCTGTTCTTCCGGGAGTTATTGGGTGCCATACCCCTGCTCTAGTAACTGGTGTTTGTTAGTAGGAGCAGATCGTTGTTGGTGATTTGTTTTTGGCTGTTAGCCTACTGATTGCTATCATTTCGTTTGTAAATATGTTCGGGCTATCATACTCTATTTTTCTTCCGCACAATTCTCTAGAATTATAATAATAAGTGATAGGCACCTCGGCCCTGACAATCTCACATATGTAATAAGATGCATCTATATTCCAGATCACGTCACTGCAGGTCCGTCCTCCGCCGCCCCAACACCACCACCTCTGCACCACTACAGACCACTCTTCCGCTCTGTTCATACGATCATTCTATAGCACAACAGTGAATATTGTCTCAATTAAGTTCTCAAATTATTAGAATGCAGTATTAGTGACAGTTGGCGACATACCTACACTACTTAGTGTAATAAGAGTATGACACAAAGCTTACACGCCAGGATGGTGTGTAGCAGGAGCCAAGATGAATCTGGTAGAGGAGGAAGGGATGGGGAGTATGTGTTGAGTCATTGTGAATATACAAGAAATGATGGCACGGACAGACAATCTCTGTCACCCAAGGCACCCCAGAAAGTAATGAAGCCAGAGAAAAGTGTGAGCCACGATGTCAATGAGGAGGAACATAGCATTCAAAGGAACAATGGAAAGCAAGATCCCTCGCAACACATACACACTACTGACGATATCGTGCAAGATGGTCAACACAGTTTAACAAGCTCAGGTTTCAAGGTGGAGCGAGACGAGAGTTCCGTCCACGGGTATCAGCGGGAAGGTGTTGCTCAAACTGTACCACCACAGAAAGGCGCCTCCGAGGATGATCTACCTTTACGTGCATGCGCTGCGCCTACTGTGTCAGCAAAGTGTTCACGCGGCATGGCAGAAAGTACCTCTGGAACACATGAGAGACCTGCTTACACCACTCAGGTAAATAGTAACTTAATGTTAGCTTTCTTACTTTGGAACACTGTTTTTTGCACTAAATGCATCTTTGTTCTAAAAGGGAGAAGAACATACTGTCACCATACTGTGCCGACTGGCCTGCGCCTCTATATGTTATCCGTTTCAGCACAGTGCAGCAACAATTAAAGCGTTTACATGTGTCCTCAAACTTCGTTTGTTTTCACGAACACGATTTTAAGGAGAAATGTCTTGGTTGGTGTTGCCACAATTTTCCTAATATATTTCAATCTTAATGCTTGTATTTAGTTTTCTTTTATATTAAAAACGACATATATTATATACATATTTTAAATTATATGCACTGAAATTATCTCAAACATCTTAATTTCTTCAGATTTATTCGAAATAGATATCATGGTTTCTCCGTATATTTCGCACCGCTTCCACCCTTGACTCCACCTAAGGTAGAAGCCAACATCTCGCTATGTAGTACAAATTCCCTTATATATTACAATCATTATGCTTGTTTGTGGATTTCTGTTATATTAAAAACAACATTAATAATGTAAATGTTATGTATTTCAACAACTGTCATGATCTCAAACATCTTACTTTCATCTTATTTATTCGAAATGTATATCCTGCTGATTCTGTATTGAAACTACAGCACCCTCCACACTCGTCCTAAGCCCACAACATGTCCATCTATCGTAGTATACAGATCACCTTACCAGTAGCAGCAAGATGTGTGTGTGTGTGTGTGTGTGTGTGTGTGTGTGTGTGTGTGTGTGTGTGTGTGTGTGTGTGTGTGTGTGTGTGTGTGTGTATGAGAGTGTGTGTGTGTGTGTGTGTGAGTGTGTGTGGGTGTGGGTGTATGAGTGTGTGTGGGTGTGGGTGTATGAGTGAGTGTGTGTGTGTGTGTATGAGAGTGTGTGTGTGTGTGTGTGTGTGTGTGTGTGTGTGTGTGTGTGTGTGTGTGTGTGTGTGTGTGTGTGTGTGTGTGTGTGTGAGAGTGTGTGTGTGAGTGTGTGTGTGTGTGTGTATGAGAGTGTGTGTGTGTGTGTGTGTGTGTGTGTGTGTGTGTGTGTGTGTGTGTGTGTGTGTGTGTGTGTGTGTGTGTGTGTGTGTGTGTGTGTGTGTGAGCACTGGATGTCTTCACATGACGCGGGCTCGGCCTTCGTATCTGGAGTGCGGGCTCGCTCCAAGTGAAATTTTTGTGTTCGAAACTGGATCTGTCTTCAGTGTCTAAATTTTCTTTGACTTACATATTTTTGTGCAATATACAAACATATTATTTCTTACTTTAATTTGATGAAAATAATTATAAACAATATGATATGCTTTTTACTTATTATTAGGAAAAAGGGAACAATTGTAAGTCGAAGCTACAACCACAAAATGCATTGAAACATCAACACCCACACAGGTTTGAATGTCACATCTCGTTATTTTCTACATTTCTCTAATATATTACAAGCTTTTTGCTTGTCTTTGGCGTTCTTCTATATTAAAAACAATATATATAATATAAATTTTATGTAGACGATCAACTATAATGGTCTCAAACATTTTACTTTCCTCTGATTTATTTGAAATATATACCCAGATTCTTTCTCATGAAAACACACACATCCGCTTCGCTCCACCCACGCAGAGGGCCCACAGTTCGTAATTTTCAACACTTCCCTAATATATTTCAAGCTTTATGCTTGTTTTTGGTTAGCTTTTATATAAAAAACAACATATATATTATAAATCTTATTTATATCTACAACTGTTATGGTCTTGAACGTCTTACTTTCGTCTTAATTAATCGAAATATTATCTCGCTCAGTGTCTACACAGATGAAGTTCTGAAGTTTGATGAGCTGTGATTCGTTACATGACTAGAGGCAAAACACTGGCAAACGCAGAAATTCGTATATTGAAAGTGTTTGCGATATGTTGGTCAGAATTTGCCTAGTCATTGCATCTTGGCAAGTGGTCTTGACATTACATGTAAACGCTTTTACTAAGTCACCCCTTTGCCCCGGAAAAGCGGAGAAAATTAAAAATTCTAGCGCTGGTAGGTGTCTACGATCCTAGCTGCGAACAGGCTAAAAGCGTTTACATGTAATGTCAAGACCACACACACACAAACACACATCTTGCTGCTACTGATCTGTATACGACGATAGATGGACATGTTGTGGGCTTAGGACGAGTGTGGAGGGTGCTGTAGTTTCAATACAGAATCAGCAGGATATACATTTCGAATAAATAAGATGAAAGTAAGATGTTTGAGATCATGACAGTTGTTGAAATACATTATATTTACATTATTAATGTAGTTTTTAATATAACAGAAATCCACAAACAAGCATAATGATTGTAATATATAAGGGAATTTGTACTACATAGCGAGATGTTGGCTTCTACCTTAGGTGGAGTCAAGGATGGAAGCGGTGCGAAATATACGGAGAAATCATGATATCTATTTCGAATAAATCTGAAGAAATTAAGATGTTTGAGATCATTTCAGTGCTTATAATTTAAAATATGTATATAATATATGTCGTTTTTAATATAAAAGAAAACTAAAAACAAGCATTAAGATTGAAATATATTAGGAAAATTGTGGCAACACCAACCAAGACATTTCTCCTTAAAATCGTGTTCGTGAAAACAAACGAAGTTTGGCGACACATGTAAACGCTTTAATTGTAGTTATAGATAAACTTCACAACAGGTAGCAAGCCAAACAAATATAACCAAATATAACCAAACCAATATATTAATACCGTACACAAGTAGAACATGAAATTCAAGTATCTACCAAATGGAGACGTGTCCTAAAAAGATGACACCTTTCCTCCTAAACCTAATAAAGGACAACAACCCCAAACCTGATAGTTACCACCAGGGCGGCGTGAACACCGAGGACCGAGAGAGAGAGAGAGAGAGAGAGAGAACGACCACGTCCCGTTAGTGAGGGAGGTAGAACCAGAGAGCTCCTCACCGCCACACCACAGCTCCTCTTCACCTCAGTTGCCAACTCTCCCCTGAACTAACACTAACTATTCAACACCTGATCGTAATGGCACCACAACACAACATTTTGATGATAGCAAACAACAATAATACATAGTAATAATAATAACAATAATAACAACATAACAATAATATTTCCATAATCATATTTCTCACACACAGACAGGTGGCGGGGCTGTCAGCCGTACAATGCGTTCACGTGACGTATTCACGTGACACGTGGCTAGGTACTAGGCCGCGTTCAGCGAGGTGGGGGGGATGAAGAATTTGCCCACCGAACGATATTGGACACTTAGCGACGTCGCTATGGTATTTTTTTTTTTTCGTGCTGAGATAATCAGCTGATTGAGCCAACATGGCGGCGCACCCTCTTGGTGGACACCTTTATTGCCGTAGAAAAAACTTGTTGATTAACATATAATAGAGTCTGGAGCAATTATAGCCGCAGTAAATGCAGTATTTAGGTGGCAAGAAGATGTGAGGAGATAAAAGAAGCCGTAAACTCTTGTGAGCGTAGTGATATAGCGTAGGTGATTGTGTGGATGGTAAATTTTTAGCTCTCCCAATGCACTTGGATGTAAATAACACACTTTTCGTATAAAAAATGATCCATTTCGAACGATTTTGACATTGATTTTCGTCGCAAATGCATATCTAATAAGACATCCTCATCAACCCCCAACAATTCTGGGGACCTGTGGGAATGCGGGTTTCTTGGGGGAAGACAAAATACAATGATTGTCAGTAAATAGTTTGTTATTTCTGCATAACTACTGCTTCGACGATATCGATATAAATATGAAGTCGTACATACTATACATCTAGTGTACTCAACACGTCTGTAAAGGTTTCAGGCGGTTATGTTATGTTAGGTTATGGGGTATAATTTTACATCTTCACCATTATGGAGTCTGTATACGAAATAAAATGTCTGCAATTCGTCCAGCTCCCTACTCTTGCTCATAGAGAACATTTGATAGCTTCTAAATTTACCTAGATAAAGTTTTGGAAGACGAACCAGTCTATTTTATGGACAAAGCAATTTTTTTCCTGATAGATTTTTATGTGTTTTGAACAAATCTGATGTTTGTTTGTTATGCAATGCATTTTTTCCCAAAGGTATAAATTGCCACAAAAAAGTTATATTAATTCAAAACCATAAAAATCAATAAGAAAATAAATATTTTAAGTAAACCTAAGCAAACCTAATTAAACCCAACCTAACCTAAGCAAACATAATCAAACCTAACCTAACCTATCTGAACAAGTATCTGAGGTTGAATTTGCACTGCATTATAAAGATAACG
Source organism: Cancer borealis (assembly GCA_036785275.1). Classification (NCBI taxonomy): domain Eukaryota; kingdom Metazoa; phylum Arthropoda; class Malacostraca; order Decapoda; family Cancridae; genus Cancer; species Cancer borealis. Next base: position 5,448 of record JAXIVD010006758.1, on the reverse strand, counting down.
AGATATCGAGTGGGTCATCTTACGAATCTTTACCTGGTTTGGTTAAAGAAGGTTAGATTTAGTTAGGTTAGTCTTACTTAGATTTGCTTGGCTTAGATTAGTTTTAATTAGGTTTGCTTAGGTTTACTGAAAGAAATTTTTCTCCTATTGATTTTGATGGTTTCGAATTAATCTGACTTTTTTGTGGCAATTTTTACCTTGAGGAAAAAAAATTGCTTGGCATAATAAACATCACATTAATTAAAAACACATCAAAATCTATCAGAAAAAATTGCCATAAAAAAAAGACTGGGTCGTCTTACGAATCTTTCCCTAAACTTAACATAACATAACATAAATTAACCAAAACCCTAACCTACATTGACAAATAGCAGAACCTTGTTAAAACGAAACTAAACTTTACTTTTCGAAGAGATCTCACAGAAAACATTGAATATCTCACAAACTAAGAATTTACGACGGAATTTGGATTGAGAAAACATAAAAATGCAACAGGTATTGCAAAAGTACAGCCCTGAATTCTCAGAGCATTCTGAAGAACACTCTACCAGTCTCAGTCCAAGTCCCCTCGGCACATGCTCTGAGACCATAGTGATACATATCGATGACATCGATGCCATCGCTACGAAACGCGGCGTTGTGATTGGCTGAGCTCGGCTCATGATCGATGCGGGAGTCGCTACCGAACGGGGGGACTATTTCACTTGGGATTTTTCTATTCATTCCCGTCAAAAAATTAGAAATGTCCTTTTCATTTCCGAGTTTTTTTTTTTTGTGTGTTTATTTTGATTAGTTATGTTATCTGACCATTTTCTCTTTGTCTTGATTGACGCCTCACATGAGAATTTCGTGGGACTTTAATGCCTTGTATTTCTAAAAACTGCGACTGGGTTTTCAGTACAAAAATATGTAGAACACTGTTTCCCGATACACCTGGCACTGCAGTCTCATGATATTTCCTCTTGGCAATATTTTTTCACTATCTTAATTGATGTGTTTTGTCTTACCATCAGTGTTACGTTTCCGAAAATGAACATAAATTACTTCCTTTTTGAGTGTCTGAGTGGTGTTTGGCTGCGTTCCTCCTCAGGTGGCGGTTTCATTGCTGTTGTCGTGGTGCGTGATGACCTCGTGCACGGGGATGAGCTTCCCAGGCGTCACCCTGCCACAGTTGATGGATCCAAACACCGACGACATGTACCTGGAGCCACACACCCTGTCACTCTTCGGTGAAGCCAACCTGTGCAACTCTTAGCGTTTTATGTCTGACCCTTGGTGTTTCTTATTCTTTTTCTGTTAAGTCTGCTTATGTTATGTCTATTACTTTAGCTCTCCATGCTTTTTCTATTTCCATTTCATAAATTGTGTGTCGGTCTGTTTATAACTCTCGTGTTTAATACAGTTGTCATTGTGGTATATGTTCGTGTTGCTATCTTCTCTGTGGGGATACGTCTGGACGATCTAATATCTGTTTTTCTTTTTTTACAGTTAGCATCGCAAACGTGGGCACTATGATGGGTTCCTTGGTCAGCGGACAGCTGCTGGTTCCTTTGGGGCCGCGTGTCACCATCCTCATCGGCCTGCCTCTCGGGATAGCCGCCTGGCTAGGCCTTACCTTCTTGAGCCAGTTGTGGTTGCTCATGCTGTGCCGCTTTCTCCTGGGTTGTACCTTTGCCCTTGTAAAGCAGCCCTCTGTAATGTACATAGTCGAGGCAGCACATGAAAGTCTTCGCGGGAGGCTAGTGGGCATGTTATGTATTGCTAGGGAACTTGGTGTTTTCTCCTCATACTTATTGAGCAGCTTGATGCTCACGTGGCGGCAGTTAAGCCTCGTGTATGCGTGTATTATGATCCCGCCGATGATCGGTGTGTTCTTTATACCAAGTTCCCCGCGCTGGCTAACAACCCACGGCCACGTCGATGAGGCAAGAAAGTCCCTGGTGTTCTTCAGAGGCCGCCACTACAATGTAGAGGCAGAGTTGCTGGATGTGGTGCGTCAGGCTGAAGATGTCGGGTCGAGTAGTAACACTTGGCAACAATTAAAGCTTCTGACAAGACCAAGGACGTTACAAATGTTTCTTCTAGTATTTGCCTTCTTTATTAGTATTCCCTATAACGGGAACATTGCAGCAATTAACTATCTGGTGATACTCCTGGATACTCCAGGCACCCCACTCGATGTATCGGTGGCCAGCTTTCTGTGTGGCATCGCCAAGATCGCTGGTACGATATCTACTTTGATAACTATCGATTACTTTGGACGAGTACCCATCCTTGTGGTCAGCGCTTCTTTCATAAGTGTCTGCACCTCCGCCTACTGCTATTTTATCTATTTTCTGAAAGATTATAACACTGATAGCGTCACCTGGCTTCCGCTCGTCTCGATCGCCGCCATGCTTTTTCTCTCAGGCGTTTTCATATCCGTCATAGATGTGTCGCAAGGAGAACTTCTGCCCAATGCTTGTCGGGCAGTCAGCATGTCACTTCTATCGCTTTTCAATGGTTTGAGCAATTTTGCAGTAATTGAACTGTTTCCACAGTTGATGGAGATGATGGGCATATCTGGTGTGTTTGGAATCTTCACGGCTGTCAACTTGGCTCTGGCCTTACTAAGCATCGTGGCTGTGCCAGAAACGCGAGGCATGTCGCTTGAGGCTATAAGCGACGCAATTCACTATGAAAAAGCGAAACTGAATGTTGTGAAAGAAGCAGATGACGTAAGTCTAACCAGTGTAGGTACTTCTAAATCTGTTTGAATAAGTTGAATTAAGGCGTTTCAGTGTTATCAGTCATAACTTTCTTGTGGCTACAAGGGAGGTGGTGTATTTCTTTTCCCACCCCTTGTCTTCCACAAACACCTTTAATTGAACCTCCGGTGATGAGTGGAATCAGTCAGTTGTTTCAGCCATGACCTTGGTACGGTAGGTCAAGTGCTCTCCGAAGTTAGCGTTAGCAGTATAGTATGTAGTCTACTATGCAGTATTGCACATAAATAGCGTATGTGTAGGGACGACAGGTGTTTAGGTGTGTGTGGAGCTTGTATCTGTGGATCCTGATATATAATGGGAAAATATTTAATTTCATAATGCGTCTTGCAGCTTTATTTGGCTCAAGGTCAGAATGTAATCACTTTGCTCCGCGCACTGTATCAAGCTGATTGGGTCTGCGCGCTGGTGTCACTGTATTCCTATTTGTAGAATATAAGGACTTGCCTGAAGTTCCCTGGGTGTTTCATTTTCCTGAACAAATATACTGGATGATCCACCTCAGAACGAACAAGATTGGTTGACGCCACACCATCAAAGGTGATAAACAGCAGCAGTTTGGTATTTAAGATATGGTTCATATTTTATTGTATTGTAAGACTGATAGCACATATTGATACAAGAACTGTATGGAAGAACTCTCTCTCTCTTTCTCTCTCTCTCTCTCTCTCTCTCTCTCTCTCTCTCTCTCTCTCTCTCTCTCTCTCTCTCTCTCTCTCTCTCTCTCTCTCTCTCTCACTTAGCGTTTTATGTCTGACTCTTGTTTCTTCTTCTTTTTCTGTTATGTCTGCTTATGTTATGTCTATTACTTTCGCTCTCCATGCTTTTTCTATTTTCATTTAATAAATTGTGTGTCGGTCTGTTTATAACTCTCGTGTTTAATACAGTTGTCATTGTGGTATATGTTCGTGTTGCCATATTCTCTGTGGGGATACGTCTGGACGATCTAATATCTGTTTTTCTTTTTTTACAGTTAGCATCGTAAGCGTGGGCACTATGATGGGTTCCTTGGTCAGCGGACAGCTGCTGGTTCCCTTGGGGCCGCGTGTCACCATCCTCATCGGCCTGCCTCTCGGGATAGCCGCCTGGCTAGGCCTTACCTTCTTGAACCAGTTGTGGTTCCTTATGCTGTGCCGCTTTCTCCTGGGTTGTACTTTTGCCCTTGTAAAGCAGCCCTCTGTAATGTACATAGTCGAGGCAGCACATGAAAGTCTTCGCGGGAGGCTGGTGGGCATGTTATGTATTGCTAGGGAACTTGGTCTTTTCTCTTCATACTTATTGAGCAGCTTGATGCTCACGTGGCGGCAGTTAAGCCTCGTGTATGCGTGTATTATGATCCCGCCGATGATCGGTGTGTTCTTTATACCAAGTTCCCCGCGCTGGCTAACAACCCACGGCCACGTCGATGAGGCAAGAAAGTCCCTGGCGTTCTTCAGAGGCCGCAACTACAATGTAGAGGCAGAGTTGCTGGATGTGGTGCGTCAGGCTGAAGATGTCGGGTCGAGTAGTAACACTTGGCAACAATTACAGCTTCTGACAAGACCAAGGAGGTTACAAATATTTCTTCTTGTATTAGCTTTCTTTATTATTGCTCCCAATAACGGTATTTCCGTAGTAAATGCCTATCTGGTGATATTCCTGAATATTCCAGGCACCCCTCTCGATGTTTCGGTGGCCAGCTTTCTGTGCGGCATCTCCAAGATCGCTGGTACGATATCTACTTTGATAACTATCGATTACTTTGGACGAGTACCCATCCTTGTGGTCAGCGCTTCTTTCATAAGTGTCTGCACCTCCGCCTACTGCTATTTTTTCTATTTTCTGAAAGATTATAACACTGATAGCGTCATCTGGCTTCCGCTCGTCTCGATCGCCGCCATGCTTTTTCTCTCAGGCGTTTTCATACCCGTCATAGATGTGTTGCAAGGAGAACTTCTGCCCAATGCTTGTCGGGCAGTCAGCATGCCACTTATATCGCTTTTCAATGGTTTGAGCGTTTTGGAGGAATTCAACTGTTTCCACAGTTGATGGAGATTATGGGCATGTCTGGTGTGTTTGGAATCTTCACGGCTGTCAACTTGGCTCTGGCCTTACTAAGCATCGTTGCTGTGCCAGAGACGCGAGGCATGTCGCTGGAGGCCATAAGCGACGCAGTTCACTATGAAAAAGCGAAACAGAATGTTATGAAAAGAAGCAGATGACGTAAATCCAACCAGTGATAGGGTACTTCTAAATCTGTTTGAATAAGTTGAATTAAGGCGTTTCAGTGTTAGCAGTCATAACTTTCTCGTGGTTACAAGGGAGGTGGTGTATTACTTTTCCCCATCCCTTGTCTTCCACAAACACCTTCAATTGAACCTCCGGTGATGAGTGGAATCAATCAGTGTGTTTCAGCCATGACCTCGGTACGGTATGTCAAGTGCTCTCCGAAGTTAGCGTTAGCAGTATAGTATGTAGTCTACTATGGAGTATTGCACATAAATAGCGTATGTGTAGTAGGGACGACAGGTGTTTAGGTGTGTGTGGAGCTTGTGTGTGTGGATCCTGATATATAATGGAAAAAATATTCCATTTCATAATGCGTGTGATACCCTGTTTGTAGATGTGTGTCTTGCAGCTTTATTTGGCTCAAGGTCAGAATGTAATCACTTTGTTCCGCGCACTGTATCAAGCTGATTGGGTC
>JAXIVD010006757.1:17500-22661 GCA_036785275.1 Cancer borealis | reverse complement strand
GTCTATTAGTATATGAATTAAATGACGCGCAAAGAGACCCAATAGAGCGTCTAGCTTGTAATGATTATATAATACAGGATGAGCAAAGTTTTAATGGATCAAAACTTGATTCTTCTTCTACCCGCAGGACGCAAATTTTCAAGCTGACATTTTCTGAAGATTCTTGGACAATCAAGCAGTCCAATTTCCCTCTATTTGATATACTGTTACGCCTTGGTCAGTATCATCATAAAGGTTAGTAAAATGTCTTTGTTACCAGTGTGAGGCATATAAGACACCACCAACACCGCCTGTTTTCTCCCACAGTATTTTGCTTGTCACTTGTTGTTTTCTGTCACTCTTTTACTTGTAGCTTTCCATCAACATTTTAGGGACACGTGTTCTAGCGGCGAACACAACATTTGATATGACTGCCCCGCTGCTTCCAACACAGCGCTTCCCTGTCATTCACTATTCATTTAACACTCCAGCCACTCTGAACCCTTATTGACCCTTCCGGGCCCGGTGCAAGCATTCCACAGTTTCCTCCACTTAGCAAGGCCTTACGAAACTCTTGTTCTTGTTATTCCAACCCAAATGTATGAAGTTAATTTTATACTAAGAGACGAGGATTGGGATAGGTTTTGCATATTATTAGTCTTACTTTATAATGCACTAAATGTGTTAACTAGGCATTTTGCAGCGTCATTACCATTCTAAAGTTGTATTATCATTTTCTTATAATTATCATGTTCATTATATCTTCAAAATAATTTACTAACTAATGGCAAACGAAATAAAAAACGTGAATGAATTATTAATGTTATTCCAATGTTTCTCACAGCAGCAACACAAACAGGAAAGCAGAATTTCGGGAGTAAATTTACTATTCATTTTCTTCAGCATGAAAGATAACGGAATGGACTTCAGTAAACATTTCAATGTTGGTACACTTCAAAATTATGACATAAGTGTGTCATGAAAAAAAAGGATTTGCAATTTGACTGTCATCATTTTGACAGCATATGATAATTGTTTTCGCCTCTACACCATGATTCCCTGAATATCACGCGCCATCTTTATGAATATTGCACGAAACAAAAGTAAAAATGAAGTAAAACACCAAACTCACTGCTATAACTTGAAGCAAATGCACCGGCAAACTCACGACCATATATTCTTTTTAACTGTAAATTTTTTATAATGAAAAAAATCAAGTGCATTCTGGAAAGTTGGTATAAAAAGGTGTTTTTGTTATTATCTGGGCACGTGTGTGGCCGTCACGCCGCTTCTGACGCTAAAAACAGACATATTACACACATGACGCAGCGTCCTTCCTCGCCTCTGAAGTCCCGGACGAGCGGCTCACAAATAAAACATCATTCTTCCTTTACTACGATGCTCCCATCAACTCCATCAGATAAAAGAAGAAAAAAAGAGGAAGTGATGGGGCAGCGTTACCTATATTAAATTCTACGGTTATTGCCAGCCGTATTTCACTAAAGCTGCGTTGCCTCGACCCGCCTGGAACATCTCACCTCGACGTCGTAAAACCTAATTACTCGTAACTAGAACTGGTGGAGAGATCGTTCTGGTGAGGGCGTCGCCTTAATCCAATCCCTTTGCCCCATGCAGTCCCGGCCCCTACCAGCCCCGCCTTTCCTGCACTCACGTTTCTAAAGACACTTCTGCATTGCTCTCGCTGACCGCCTTCAATTAGCAACTCACTCGGCGGGACATTGAACAATAATTGGCAAGAAGTTTGGCCGAATACTTGAGGGGAGCAATCTCGTTTTCAGTAATGGGGGAAGAGGTGACCCATATTGGCACATAGAGATCCCTCCAGCGGGTGGGTCGGGAAGGGAATAAATACATCGGGGGCGAGGCATGCTGGAAAGTTTTAATTAGATTCCAACACACCTCCATCATAAGCAAACTTCGAAACTAGATTAAAATTACGATGCACTCTGGCCGCCCTCCCTACAATTACCGAGTTTTTCCCCCCACCAACCATCCTTACGCCTGCCGGTAATTTCCCTCAGCTCACGTAAGACGACGCAGCCTATTGACGATTATCGAAGATTTACGCCACTGGAAGCTGATACCAAGTTGTAAAATTAAATGACACTGAGGGACAACAACCAAGGCGTTATGGCCCCTGACGAGCGGCTGTGTCTGTTGTGTGAGCGTACAAGGGACAGGAGAGAACATAGGAAAAGAGAGAGAGAGAGAGAGAGAGAGAGAGAGAGAGAGAGAGAGAGAGAGAGAGAGAGAGAGAGAGAGAGAGAGAGAGAGAGAGAGAGAGAGAGAGAGAGGAAGAAACGTAAGGGAAAGGAATGGTGGACAGGCAGGAACATAAAGTGAGAGGAAGGGGGAAGCTACCAAGATGTCACTTAGTGAAACCCACTCTGTACTTCAAGCCAAATGGATATCTTGTTTGATGAATAATTACACTCTGCTTCCTTGGCTCCTGAGAGGGTATAGAGGGGAAGCGCCGCCCCTTTCCTCTTACTTCTCCTCTCTCCCCTTCCTCCTCCTCCTCCTCTCCTCTCTCTCCTCCAGTGTTATTTACGTCCTCCTACCATCAAGATATCGGCCAGCCTCTCTCCTCCATCTAGCCCTTCTTCCCTTTTTTCTTGCGTCTCACCCTTCCTCTGCCCTCTCTCATGTCCCCTTCCTCCCTTCCTCTCCATAACCCTTCCTTCTCTCCTTCACCACTATCACCTCCCTCACCAACCCTCGACCCTCACCAACGCTACCAACCTTTTCCTTCCTTCTTCCTTCTTCCTTCTCTATTCCTCCATCCCTCAACCGCCATCTTTCTTTCCTTCCTTCCTCTCACATATGCTGCATTTTATATATTGTTGTGTAAAAATGTATCGATTTTTGTGTGAGTGTTACGTGATCTGGATCGTATGTGTGGCTTGACTAAGGTTCATAACAGTTCAAAATGTTAACTTGTATCATACTACAGATGTGTTTACTGGGATTTGTATATTCTTTTCAACACCTGGAGATATACAAGAATGTTTCGCTTGATTATGTACATAGGTGTGTGTACGTGGTGGGTGATTATTGATTCACTTGGACCGACACCATGTACGTATTTTGCCGACGAGTCTAAAAACCATAGTGACTGTAAACACTCACTTGATAATGATAATAATAGTAATAATAACAATGATAATAATGATAATGATAATAATAATGATAATAATAAAAATAACACATACCTACACCCACACACACACACACACACACACACACACACACACACACACACACACACACACACACACACACTCTCACCTCAAGTATCCTCCTCATCTTCTGAGTGCACCTTTCTCACTCATCGGTATCTTTCTCAACTCCTCATTTGCTCCTCAAGAAAAAATCGCATGAATAGCTGCCAGACACAAACACACACAGACACACAGACACACACACACACACACACACACACACACACACACACACACACACACACACACACACACACACACACACACACACACACACACAGAGGCTGATGACCTGTCCCCGATCTGTGCCCTTCTGAGGAGCCTAAATGCTGTGGTTCTTTCCTCCCTCTACTAAGGAGTGTGACCAGGTGATCACAGGAAAGCTTGGGAAAAGAAAACAAAAAAAGTTCACCTAAATGGGATTAAATCGTTGGTGTCGTTCAGTAAGGGAGGAAAAAAATGATAAGGAACCTAGTAAGTGGAAGAAAAAAAATTGTATATCGATTTTTTTTTGGTATAATTTTCCTGAGTATGAGACCAAGAAGGTAATTTTCACATATTAACCTTTTCTTCACAGCCACTTTTACACACGCATATCTTTTGTCTTCCCTTTCTTTTTCTTTTTTTACCACCTTAATATTCTTAAACCTTTTTTTTTCCTTGTTCTTATGTTAGGCAATCCTACTCTCTCCCATCCCACCCACGGTCAGCTTACGTCTCCCTCTATATCACTTTCTCTATCTACATTCCCCTTCCCTCCTTTCCTGGGCTGGCGTGTTCTTGCTTCCATTCAGCTAATCCTTCTCAGTCCTCACCTGAGATGCAGCCGCGTTTGTCACCTGGCTCTCATGCCTCCCCTGTAGTGCCTCGATCCCCTCTCCACCATCTCCTCGTCCTCCTCCTTGTGCCTCTTCTTTTCCTCTTCTCCTCCTCCTCAGTTCCAAATATTCTTTCTTTCTCTCTTTGTTCGCCGCACCTCTTCGTTTTTTCTCTCACGCTGATGGTTTGTTTCATCTCCATTCGCCTTTCTTCATCTCCTCCTCCTCCTACTCCTCGTACTCCTCCTCCTCTACTCCTTGTCGCGTGGCATTATCCTTTCTCGCCTCTGAGTCCATTCTTATCAGGCGACCCTCAGGGATTGTGGGTAGTGTTCTTCAGGGCTTTATTACCTGCACAAGTTTGGATCAGGTGCAGCGTTCACACAGCGATGCGGGAGGGAGGCAAGGAGGCCACTGCGTAGAGGAGGAACCGAGGGAAGGAAGGAGAGAGGAAAGGAGAGGAAGGGTGAGGAGGAGACAAGAAAACTAACCACTGCAAGGGGAAAAAGCGGAAGGAAGATGGGAAAACTCAGAGAAAAAAAGAGAAGGAATAAGGGAAGAAAGAAAGGACAAAGAGAAACAAACAGATAGAGCACGTGTGTGTGTGTGTGTGTGTGTGTGTGTGTGTGTGTGTGTGTGTGTGTGTGTGTGTGTGTGTGTGTGTGTGTGTGTGTGTGTGTGTGTGTGTGTGTGTGTGTGTGTTTAAATTACATAATTCTAAAAACTCTTATTACCAGAAAAAGATACAATGTTAATTAATACCCATCATTACAGAATCATTATAGCAGATTTTATTCCTTAATTTCCACAGCACCTCCACACTCTACTCACCTTCTAACAACACTCATAAACGCCTTGCTACTCTATATAATTTCCATTGTTTTCCTGTTTGCATACACTCTCCCTCCACTGCTTCCCATCCCAAATATCTCCTCTTCCTTTGCTCTGCCCCAAATCCACCTCTTCCACACTAATCTCGCTCTTTATCTTGTCTATATTTTTTTTATATACATGTCTCCCCTTTACCAACATATCACATTTTCCGTTCGCTTTTCCTCCCCTTGAAAAATAAATCGATATCTCCCCTTAACCCTACATTTTCCCCTATCCCTATCCCTTGAT
>JAXIVD010006757.1:10000-12500 GCA_036785275.1 Cancer borealis | reverse complement strand
TACTATTACTACTATTATAATGCATCTTAGACCATTCCTACTATCACCACACTAATTACCACTACTATTAACCTACTATTCCACACCTATCACCACTACCATCCATACTACTACTACTACTACTACTACTACTACTATTATTACTATTACTACTATTATAATGCATCTTAGACCATTCCTACTATCACCACACTAATTACCACTACTATTAACCTACTATTCCACACCCAACACCACTACCATCCATACTACTACTACTACTACTATTATTACTATTACTACTATTATAATGCATCTTAGACCATTCCTACTATCACCACACTAATTACCACTACTATTAACCTACTATTCCACACCCAACACCACTACCATCCATACTACTACTACTACTACTACTACTATTATTACTACTACTACTATTACTATTACTATTACTATTTCAGACTGTGAGGCATGGATTCCCTTACCAGCCCAGCGCCATCGCCTTTGACCCCATACAAAGAATTCTGGCCGTGGGCACCAAGCATGGGTCACTACGGCTGTATCCTTGGTGTACATGTGTGCGTGTGTGTGTGTGCGTCAGTGTGTGTGTGTATGTCAGTGTGTGTGTACGTCAGTGTGTGTGTATTACTATTATTATTACTATTATTATTATTATTATTATTATTATTATTATTATTATTTATATATATTTTTATAATTCTATGTATGGGTCACTCAGGCTGTATCCTTGGTGTACATGTGTGCGTGTGTGTGTGTACGTATATGTGTGTGTGTGTGTGTGTGTGTGTTTTGGAGTGTGTGTGTGTGTACGTATTGGTGTGTGTGTGTGTGTTTTGGAGTGTGTGTGTGTGTACGTATTGGTGTGTGTGTGTGTTTTGGAGTGTGTGTGTGTGTGTGTACGTATTGGTGTGTGTGTGTGTTTTGGAGTGTGTGTGTGTGTGTACGTATTGGTGTGTGTGTACGTATTGGTGTGTGTGTTTTGGAGTGTGTGTGTATGTATCGGGGCTGTGTATGTATGTGTGTATGTATGTATATCAATTAACTTTATTTCTTGTGTGTACGTGTATGTGTGTGTGTGTGTGTACGTATATATGTGTATATATTTTTATAATCCTATGTATGTATATGTACACACACACACACACCCATACGTACACAGACAGACTCCAATACGTACACACACACCCCTACCCCAATACGTACACAGACATACCACTAGTACTTACACACACATACCCCCATCAATACGTACACACACAGCCTCTACCTCCAAATACACACACACACACACACCCTCAAATACGCACACAGTAACCAATACATACATAACCTCAATCATTTCACTCCGCAGAATAACACGCACACACACTTTCTCCCTTAGCATCCATACGCACATGATCCTTAACGCGTACACAGGTTGGGCCGGCCTGGTGTGGACGTACATGTGCGTCACGAGGGAGACGTGTGCGTATTAGCCATTGCCTTCCTTATAAATGAAGGTGCTTTGGTCTCGGCTACTAATGATGACGTCTTGCATATGTGGAATTTTCAACAGAAGACGCCACGTATTGTTCACTCACTCAAATTCTCAAGGGAGAGGTGAGGTGGGCGTGGTGTGGGCGTGGAGGTAAAAGGTGTGGGTAGGTGTGTGTGGAGGGAGAAAGGTGGAGGAGTTATGTGGAGGGAGGTATGGAGAGAAATGTGAAGGCATGTGGAGAGAAAAATTGTGCGCGTCAGAAATAAATGTTTATAGATAAGTGTGATTTTAAGTGTGTTATAAGTGTGTTAGGGTGTGGGCGTGGCATGGGCGTGGAGGTAAAAGGTGTGGGTAGGAGTGTGTGGAGGGAGAAAGGTGGAGGAGGTATGTGGAGAGAGATATGGAGGGAAATGTGAAAACATGTGGAGAGAAAAAATGAGGTTTGTGATACAGATAGTCTAAGAAAAATGTGTTTTTAAGTGTGTTGTAAGTGAGATTAAGTGTGTTTGAAGGTACGAGTGTGTGGAGGGAAGATGGAGAAAAGTATGTATAGATGGAGAGAAAAATTGGAGGAAAAGGAGAGAGAGGAGAGAAAAAGATGGAGGGATGTAGGGAGAAAAATAGGGTGTGTCACTTAAGATAATATAATAAAAGTGTGATTTTAAGTGTGAAATAAGTGTGTTAGAGTGAGTATGAAGATATGAGAAGAAAGATAAATAAAATAACTAAGTGTGACAGAAATTTGATTAAGATACAATAACTGAAAGATAGAGAAAATTAAAGATAATGAACTCTATTTATTTCCCCAAGGACCACCACCAATTTAAGATAACATAATAAAAGTGTGATTTTAAGTATGTTACAAGTGTGATAGAGTGAGTATGAAGGTATGAGAAGAAAGAAGAATGATTTAGCTAAGTGTGACAGAAATTTGATCAAGATACAATCACTGAAAGATAGAGAGAATTAAAGATAACTCTAATTATTTTTCCAGAATCACTACGATGCACCTTCCCTTCC
>JAXIVD010006757.1:0-5000 GCA_036785275.1 Cancer borealis | reverse complement strand
ACTATTTCCATTACTATCCATTCTAGACTACTACCACTATCACCACACTAATTACCACTACTATTAACCTACTATTCCACACCCATGACCACTACCATCCATACTACTACTATTACTACTACTACTATTTCCATTACTATCCATTCTAGACTACTACCAGTATCACCACACTAATTACCACTACTATTAACCTACTATTCCACACCCATGACCATTACCATCCATACTACTACTATTACTACTACTACTATTTCCATTACGATCCATTCTAGACTATTACCACTATCACTACACTAAATACCACTACTATTAACCTACTATTCCACACCCATGACCACTACCATCCATACTAGTACTAGTACTACTACTACTATTTCCATTACTATCCATTCTAGACTATTACCACTATCACTACACTAATTACCACTACTATTAACCTACTATTTCACACCCATGACCACTACCATCATACTACTACTATTACTACTACTACTATTTCCATTACTATCCATTCTAGACTACTACCACTATCACCACACAAATTACCACTACTATTAACCTACTATTCCACACCTATGACCACTACCATCCATACTACTACTATTACTACTACTACTATTTCCATTACTATCCATTCTAGACTATTACCACTATCACTACACTAAATACCACTACTATTAACCTACTATTCCACACCTATGACCACTACCATCCATACTACTACTATTACTACTACTACTATTTCCATTACTATCCATTCTAGACTACTACCACTATCACTACACTAATTACCACTACTATTAACCTACTATTCCACACCCATGACCACTACCATCCATACTACTACTACTACTACTACTACTACTATTACTACTATTATTACTATCCCAGGTCAGTGTCATGGCATCACGAGGGGAAGCAGTTCATGTCTTGTCATACGGATGGTTCACTAACTACTTGGACACTTAAACAAGCATCGCCTAGGCCTACTTCCACTGTGTTTTCCTCATGGTAAGTGTGTGTGTGTACGTGTGTGCGTGTGGGTGTGGGTGTGTGTGTGTATGTAATTTATTTTTATTATTATTATTATTATTAATTAATTAATTTTTTTTTTTTTTTTTTTTTTTTTATGGGTGTGTGTACATGTGTGTGTACGTTTTTTCTCTGTGTGTGTATGTGTATGTATGTTTTTTTTTGGTGTGTGTATGTATGTAATTTATTTTATTTTATTATTTTTTTTTTTTTTTTTTTGGGTGTGTGTGTGTGTGTGTACGTGGAGGACTGTGCGTGTATTTGTGTGTGTGTGTGTGTGTGTGTGTGTATACGTGTGTGTGTGTACGTGTGTGTGTGTGTGTGTGTATTTTTGATCTATGTGTATGTGTATGTTATTTATTTTGTGTGTGTGTGTATATATTTCTGTGTGTACGTGTGTGTGTGTGTACGTGTGTGTAAATTAGTTATATTAATTGTACTATTAATATATCTAATTTACAATTATTACTATTACTATTACTACTATTACTATTCCTCCTCCTCTTCCTCCTCCTCCTCCTCCTCTCCTCCTCCTCCTCCTCTTCCTTTTAAACATATATTCATTATTATTATTATTATTATTATTATTATTATTATTATTTTCAGCTAAAAACAACAAGGAGGGGAAACAGGAGCCTTGCAAAGTTATACAAAAAGTGGAGTGGAAAAACTGTAAGAACGGGTAAGTGGAGAGGTGGAGGAGGTGGAGGGAGGGGTTGGAGGGAAGAGGGGGGATATGGGGAGGTATGTGTGGAGGGGAAAGGTGGGGGGGTTACGTGGAGGGAGATATGGAGGAAAGAGTGGAGATATGTGGAGAGGAAAATTTTGGGTTTGTGATGTAGATAGTGTGTTAAAAGTGTGTTTTAAGTGTGTTGTAAGTGTGTTAGGGTGTGTTTGGAGGTATGGAGGGAAGGGGGAGGGATGGAGGAAAGTGTGTGTGGGAGGAGAAGTGTGGAGGTAAAACGTAGAGGGAGATATGGAGGAAAAAGTGGAGAGAGAAATTATGGCATCAAACATAAATAGTGTGATAAAAGTGTGTTGTAAGTGTGTTAGGGAGTGGAAGAGGGAGGAATAGATGGAGGAAAGATGGAGGAAACTATATATAGACGGAGAGAAAAAATTGGAGGTAAGGGAGAGACAGTGGAGAGAAAAAATCTAACAACAACTTCCATTTTAGCGACTGTTTTGTGTAATAAAAGTATGTATTTAAGTATGTTACAAGTATGCTAGGGAGTGGAGGAGGGAGGAATAGATGGAGGAAAGATGGAGGAAAGTGTGTATAGATGGAGAGAAAAATTGGGAAGGTAAGGGAGAGACAGGAGAGAGAAAAATCTAACAACAACTTCCATTTTAGCGATAGTTTTGTGTAATAAAAGTATGTATTTAAGTATGTTACAAATATGCTAGGGAGTGGAGGAGGGAGGAATAGATGGAGGAAAGATGGAGGAAAGTGTGTATCGATGGAGAGAACAATTGGAGGTAAGGGAGAGACAGTGGAGAGAAAAATCTAACAACCTTTTCCTATTTTAGCGACAGTTTCGTGGTGTTCAGCGGAGGTCTGTGTGTGACAAGACTGGCAGGACACCTTCCCATCACTGTGGTACAAGGCCAAGACTACCACAGTGCTGGAGATGGAGCACACTGTGGTAGACTTCACCACACTATGTGAAAACCCGTATGCAAGTGGTAAGTAGTGGGGGGGGGGTGTACATGTGTGTGTGTGTGTGTACGTGAAGAAAGTTTGTGTGTGTGTGTACGTGAGAGAGAGAGAGAGAGTTGTTTTGTGTGTTTATTAAGTGTGTACGCGTGTGTGTGTACATGAGAAAGAGAGAAAAAGCTTGTTTGTGTGTGTGTATTAAGTGTGTACGTGTGTATTCAGTGTGTGTGTGTGTGTGTGTGTGTGTGTGTGTGTGTGTGTGTGTGTGTGTGTGTGTGTGTGTGTGTGTATGTGTGTACGTGAGAGAGAGAGAGAGAGAGAAAGAAAAAAATTTATACAAAAATCTAACCATAACCCTCTCTCTTCTCTCTCTCTCTCTCTCTCTCTCTCTCTCTCTCTCTCTCTCTCTCTCTCTCTCTCTCTCTCTCTCTCTCTCTCTCTCTCTCTCTCTCTCTCTCTCTCTCTCTCTCTCTCTCTCTCTCTCTCTCTCTCTCTCTCTCTCTCTCTCTCTCTCTCTCTCTCTCTCTCTCTCTCTCTCTCTCTCTCTCTCTCTCTCTCTCTCTCTCTCTCTGTGACCTTGACCTTTCCAGAGCTCAGTGACCCCTACGCCCTGGTGGTCCTCCTCAACAATGACCTCGTCCTAGTTGACCTCTTGACCCCTGGCTACCCGTGCTTGAAAATCCTTACTCTATGGACATACACGAGGCTCCTGTCACCTGCTGTAAATACCTAGCGGACTGCCCTGCTGACCTCATACCTGCTTTCTACTCAGCAGGGGCCAGGGGGGCGGGCATAGGAAGCAGGAATTTCAGAGAAGGAGTGGCCGATCAAGGGTGGCGAGTGGGCGGCTACGTCCTGTCCCTACCCTGAGCTGATTCTAACTGGGTATGTGTTTTATGTGTTTGTGGGGGTTGTGGGGAGATGGGATTGGGTGGGGGGGTAGAGGGTTATCTGGGTATGTCTGTGTGGAGGGGGAGGGGTGGAGGTATTATGTGGAGGGAGATATGGAGGAAACAGTGAAGGTGTGTGGAGAGAGAAATTGGGGTAGCTGAAATTCATCGTCTAAGAATAGTGTGTTTTTAAATGTGATTTTGAGTGTGTTGTGGGATGTGTGGGGGGTGGGATTGGGTGGGGAGGTAGAGGGGTTATCTGGGTATGTCTGTGTGGAGGAAGAATGTTGGAGGTTTTATGTGGAGGGAGATATAGAGGAAACAGTGAAGGTGTGTGGAGAGAGAAATTGGGGTAGCTGAAATTCATCGTCTAAGGATAGTGTGTTTTTAAATGTGATTTGAGTGTGTTATGGGGGGTGTAGGGGGGTGGGGGGAAGGGTACGGAAGGGAGGGTTATCTGGGTATGTGTGTGTGGAGGGGCAATGTTGGAGGTATTATGTGGAGGGAGATATGGAGGGAAATGTAAAGGTATGTGGAGGGAAAAATTGGGGTGTGTGATGTAAATTAGTGTAAGGAAAGTGTGTTTATAAATGTGTTTTTGAGTGTGTTTGGAGGGGTGGGGGGGAGGGTAGGGGTAGGTAGGGGATGTAGATACATGTATATGGAGGGGGAAGAGTGGAGGTAATATACGGAGGGAGATATGGAGGGAACAATACGTGACTCTCCCTCCAACAGACACGCTGACGGCTCCATCAAATTCTGGGACGCCTCCTTGGTCGGCCTCCAGATCTTATACAAGCTTAAGACGGCCAAGGTGTTTGAGAAGCCAAGGACCAGAACGATCGATGGGGACGAGGACCCGTTTGCGATCCACCACTTATCAATCTGTCCTGAGTCTCGGCTGCTGTGTGTGGCCGGCGCGACAGCACACGTTCTGCTGTTCAGGTTCTGTAAGCAGGAGACTACTGCTGAGATTCCTGTAAGTGTGTGTACGTGGGGGGGGATGTGTATGTGTGTGCGTTTTTTGGGGTTTGTGTGCGTTTTTGGGATCTGTGTGTGTTTTTGGGATTGAAATCGTGTTTTTAGGTGTGTGTGTGTATATGTGTATGTACGTGTACGTGTTTGTGTGCGTTTTTGGGGGTCTGTGTTGTGTTTTTTGGGGTATGTCTGTTTTGAGGTAGAAATTGTGTTTTTAGGTGTGTGTGTGTGTGTGTGTGTGTACCTGAGTGTGTGTACGTATATGTATGTGCGTCTAATCTCCATGTATGTACGTTTTTCAGTGCCTGGAAATACCAATCCTCTATGAAGTCTCCGAAAGTCGAGACGGTTCCCCAGAATATGAATTTCCCCTCACCGAAACCATCAGTCCAGGTAAGTAAACTATCATTTCTGACTATTATAACTATCCTGACTATTACTAT
>JAXIVD010006756.1:5000-22661 GCA_036785275.1 Cancer borealis | reverse complement strand
GTTTTGTTTATTTTTTTCTATGTCAAAAGGAATGTTTTTAGTTTGGAGTTTAATAGGGCTACTGGCGAAAGGCTTCTCCTTAAAAAAGTCTTAACGACGGAAGAGAGCGCCCCATGGGTCCGTTGGAAGACTCTCTAGGATATGCTTGTCGTTTAACCCAACCTAGGATGTCTGTGCTGAGACAGAGCATTCCTAGCCGGTCCCAAGTCCGGGTGAATGGGGAGGGTTGGCGTATGGAGCTGGTGCGTGGCGCGCACCACCTCGATATGCCGTAAAACATTGACGTATATGCTGATCATACAATGTATATGGTTAAATAACAGTTTCTCTCCCTTTACAGGCAGTGAACAGGTTAAGTGTTGAAAAGGCAAAAAGGCAAAAAGACAAAAAGGCATAAAGGCATAAAGGCAAAAAGGCAAAAAGGCAAAAAGTGAACAATAGTGAACAATAGTGAACACTAGTGAACACTAGTGAAGAAAGTGAACTAGTGAACAATTCTGAAGTGATCAGAATGGATCGTAAGGATCCCAACCAAGGGCCATCTGGCTTGTGCACTGCTTACTCTCTGTGGAGTTCAAGCAGTAATGATAACAGTGATATTGATAAGAATTACAATATCAATGAAGAAGGAGACTTGTCCTCTTCAGAGGAAGAGGCTGTACTTTCCTTTAGAAAAAGCAAGACAATGGGCACTGTCTATGAAGGCGAGGATGAAGGCGAGCAGGAAAACGCTCGCCGAATGACTAGAAGGGAAATGGAGCGGCTGGCGCTGAGCGCACCACAGGGCATGGAGTCTTTATTAGCTCAGATTCCACATATCCCGGGTAGTGAGAAGGACAGCTTTGCGAAGCTATTTGAACAATTTGATACTGTTCCAACAACGAAACAGATCTCTGATCACTTCGATGCAAAGATAGATACGCTGAAGAAGCAGCTATCTGATTGTGAGGCCTTAAAGCACAGATGTCTGCATTACGCAGAAGCATTCTGGACTGTCAACCAGAAAGTCAGATGTAAAAGCCTGAGGGAGGGACTAACTTGCAAACTTTCTCGACCTCGAGCGGATAAGGATTTTTACCGACCGCGCCACGACTGTCCTATCAAAGGATGCGAAGGCAAGGCGGTAAACCTTAACAGACACCTGGCACAATGTCATAAGGGCTTAACTTTGCAGGACAGGCAAAACGCACTTGATGCGTATAGTAAATTGAAGTTGATGCGTAAGACGCTTGAAACAGGTCAGCTTCCACCGGAAGCAAAGGTGAAGAGTAAGTTCAACAGATACAACAGGAAGTGTCATATCTGTGACCAAAATTTCAAGCGCATTGATGTGCATTTGACAAAAACTCATTTGCTAAAAAGAAGCACTAGTGCTTATAAGAATGCATTAGATAATAGTCCCTTGCTCGAGGAAGAGAAAGCAATGCAAATAACCATAAAGGTAGAGTCAGGGTCGCTCGACCTGAGTGTCACAGATAGCCTTTCTACTTTAATGAATGCTTTCCAAGCATATGTAGGCAAATACACTTCCCTTGGCAGTTACTCAGCCAGGAAGACTGTAACAATTGCTGCAAGATTTTTGCAAGCAAGCCTAAGTAGAAAAATTATTAGTGATATAAGCGGGTCCACGGTTTTTAAAGCAATTGAAAATGCTGCAGGAGATGACGGATACTTTCGTGAGAAGAGGCTAGTTTACTCTGCCTCTTATCTAAGAAAGATAACTACAAGCCTGAGGAGGTTTTTGGAATTTTTGTTAAAAAATTCTAAGACCATAAAGATCTCCCACGCTTTGTATGAACAAGGTACCCAGATCCTGACAGCAGTTCACGCCAAATTCCATAAGGATGAGGAACGTGAACGCATTGAAAGGCGCTTGCAGAAAAACCGTGACCTGCTATCTCTGCATGAGATTGAAACTCTCCTACAGTGTGGTTATATTACTTCTTTAATGGACCAGGCGGCATCTGCCCTGGTTGATAAGTTTGCTAGGCCCATAGGCCCCTTGCAGTTTACGGCCATGAGGGATGTTCTGATACTTGTAATGCAAGTGACATCCCTCAGGAGAGTTAAGGAATTTTCTGAATTCCGGCTTTCAGAGTACGCCAATAGGGAAAAAGTGGTCAAAGAAGGTCAAGAGGACCGGTATATTATTAGAGTGTCTCGGCATAAGACCTCTGAATATGGCCCGTGTCACATATTTCTGACCCCAAGGCAGGAGCAAGCGCTCAAAGCATATGTACTCTACTATAGGCCTCTTAGTTCGGATTGCACATCCCCTGACTGCTATGTCTTCCCCAACCTCACTGGGAAGGACACGACATCGTGCTGCAGCCTCATGTCATTTTCCTCCGTGGCAAAGGCAGTGAAGCGGGTAGCTGTCAAAGCTGGTTTCTCATCAAATCTGACTTCCCGTATACTTCGGCGAAGTCAGATAACAGCTCTGTGGGAAACAGATGCTGATCCTTCGTGGCGGGAGAAGGTGGCGGACCAGTCAGCACACACTGTTGATACTGCAAGGAGGTACTACGACTTCTCCTCCAGGGTGAAACCTGGGGCAGAGGTCGTGGACGCTCTCTCAATGCTACGGAGGAAAGCTGTCGAGAGGCTTGCCTGTGAGGAGGAAGAGGGAGATGAAGGATCTGAGACTGATGACCCAATCGCCACTCCTCAGCTGCCTGCTGAGCCAGTTGCGCCTGAGCCAGCTGCTCCTAAGCCACTAGTCCTTAAAAAGGAGTTCGCCATACCAGAGGCACCTCGCATATGTGAGGCCATACTTAAAGACGAACCGGAACCGGAATCGGGGTCGGAGGTAACTTTACCGCCTTCCAGTAGCGTCTCAGCCCGAGTTCTTTCGGGAACTTGGTCAGAGTTCACTGTGCTGCCGCCATCAACCACTGTTAGCAAAAAAGTTGCTACTACTGACTTGTAAGTATCTCTCAACTGTTGTTTGAAACAATTGGCATATGCTATACTACTTTGCCACAACACTCTTTAAACCTTGATACTACAACAACGGGAAATTCCTTTACAGTTCGGAGGTGAGTATCCCTCCGTCGGTGACCAGTGCTACATCACTAGCAGCACTGCCGGAGGCGACAACTCGATCAAAGCTATCAGACATGAATGACAGCGACCTCCTTAGGGCTATCAGGCAATGCAACGTCTCGCGAGACCCAAACAGATGCATTGTCATCTGGAAGGTGGTCAGGGAGAAGTTGTTGAGCCTGAACAAGGGGTACGCTAATTTCAGTCCAGAGCAGCTCAGATCGAGATACAAGTACATTGCATGCCTGCGGCGTGAAAGAAAAAATAAATAAAGGAAGTGCATGCTAAGTAGATGTGTAATTTACAAAGGAACCTGAAGGCGAGCTGCCTATTTTGTTTTTTGTTTTGTTTTTTGTTTTGTTTTGTTTTGTTTTGTTTTGTTTTGTTTTGTTTTGTTTGAAAAGGAATTTCTTTAGTTGTTTTATGGAGTTTCATAGGGCTACGTGCGAAAGATTTCTCCTTAAAAAACCTTAACGACGGAAGAGAGCGCCTCATGGGTCCGTTGGAAGACTCTCGTAGGGGTAGGCATACATGGAGCTGGAGGTTTCGCCACGCACCCTGATGGCGAAATCCTCCTGGCAAGCTCTCGGCAATAGCATTACCAAAGACTATTCATTGACTGTAGACACGTAATTAAAGTCTTTATTCATATTTAAATATTTCGAGAAGTAAAGCCGATGAAGACTTTTTTTTAACACCAGTCGAAAGGCCTTGAAATTATCTACTTACAGTATAAGTAGGGTGCTTTAAGAGTCAATAGTGTTTGTGTAAGAAGGCATTGAAAATTGGAAAAAACACATTATTTCCCATTTTTACAGTTCTTTTACACTAATACTATTGAGTGTAGAAACCCCCCACTAATACTGAAAGTAGGTCATGGAACATACTTTCTTTTAGTATGAAAATAATGTCTGATTTTGCTGTGCTTTTCGAGATATTAAGAATTGAAAATTACTCTAAGTGAATAAAAATCTTTAGGTCATAGTTCAAATCTAAATTACTGGACAAATAAGGCTAAACAAGAATTTCTTTTAAAACCATCACAAAGGTATTTCTTTGATCTACAGACGGTATAAAAGGGAGATGTCTACAGTCAATAGTTTTTGTGTAAAAGAATTATAAATATGGCAAAATATATGTTTTTTTTCAATATTCAATGTCATTTTACAAAAACACTATTGACTGTAGAAGCTTCCCACTTATACTAAGAGTAGATATTTTCAAGGCCTTTCGACTGGTATTAGAAGAATTTCTCTATCGGCTTTACTTCTCGAGATATTTAAATTCGAAAAATGACTTTAATTTATTTTCACCATATTTATTTAGCGCCTTCTTAGGCCTCCCACCTGCTACCAAATTCATTATTTTTTTTCTACAAGTTCAAAAAAAAAAACTAGCAAACTAAGGCTCACTAAGAAAATCTGTTGGTAGGCCTAGTAGGCTCGCAGCCTACTATATTTGCACAAAAAATATCAACGTTCTATCTTAAATACTAACAAAAATATATGGTAGGCCTAGGTAGCATAAAAAAAATTCACTCATAGGGGCCGGCACATAGTTGCCTGCCTCAGGTAGACTCACCCGGCCCGGTGAGACAGTCTAGGTTACTTCAGCATATGTGTTGAGACAGGCTAGTTGGAGAGATGGGAGGGTGAACTTCTCCTGGTTTACCCTACTAGAAGCTAGGTAACATCGGTGAATCTCATAAGTAACCTAGTGAGTGCGTTTTTCACTGGGAGACAGGTTAGTATTTCTGGCCGCGGTGAAACTTATGCTACCCATGTTAATCCAATGGGCAATAAAGTGGCCCGATGCTACCTATCGGTGAAATGAAACTATGACTGTCCGTCGCGAGACAGGTTAGTTTTACCCTACTGTTGGCAGTTATGTCGTTGATACAGCAGTCCTGCTCAGTACGAGAGGAACGGCAGGTCCGGACATATGGTTCCGCTCTTGGTCGATCGGCCAGTGGAGCGAGGCTACGTCCGTGGGATTATGCCTGAAAGCCTCTAAGGCAGAATCCCGGCTGGATGACCAACGATACCGCGTACGGCTTGCATCGGGATGGTCACCATTGTTTTTCGAGAGATTTGTTCCCCGCTCGTTCGCGGGCGGGGCCAGAATATGGACCCGTGCAGAGGGAATTCGGGAGAGTCTCGACAAACAGGCTCCGGCTCTCCCTTCCCTAGTAGAGAACACCCGAATGCTGATGTGTCGTACCGAATCGTTCGCAGACGACTTACGTACCGGTCAGGGTGTTGTGGGCGGCAGAGCAGCATCCTCACTGCGATCCGCTAAGACTTCTCCCTAACAAGGCTGGAGGTTTCGTCACGCAACCCGATGGCGAAATCCTCCCGACAAGCCTTTTTTTTTATTTCCACATTACACTACACACAGAGCAGCTTGCAGCAGCAGCAGCAGCACCACCACCTCTCCCTCCCCAACAAGGCTGGAGGTTTCACCACGCAACCCGATGGCGAAATCCTCCCGGCAAGCCTTTATTTACTTACATCTTTCTACATTACATTACACTACACTATTCTACAACACTTCTACCTCCCTAACAAGGCTGGAGGTTTCGCCACGCAACCCGATGGCGAAATCCTCCGGGCAAGCCTTTATTTATATCTGTTCACACTCTGCTCTACAGAGCAGCCTCCTCACAGTGACCAGCTAATAATAATAAGACTTCTCCCTAACAAGACTATAGAGGTTTCGTCACGCAGCCTGATGGCGAGACCCTCACGGCAAGCCTTTACTTAGAGCTGTCCATACTCAACTCCACACTTTACTTTCCATCTCAACTCGCGTACAGCAGTGGCTGTTGGTTTCTATTTTCATGAAGGTGTATAAAAACAAGACAGACATGTTTCTATTTTGGACTTGTAAATTTTCTGCATAATTTTTTGACTTGCTAACATTATTTCTGATATACTTTACAACTATAGACGATTGCACCAGACCAAGCGCCGGGGGTAGCTATGACTCTACAAGCGCGGGTAATCGGCGGGGGTAGCTATTAGTCACTTAAATAGCAAACATCATACCGTATATAAATCTTGAGGACATACTTGGATCCATTCTCTCAAGGTAGCAGCGAAAACGAAGACTACAATTTCCCACTTATAGCATTAGGTTCAATTCTCGTTTCCACAAGACAGACATGTTTCTATTTTGGACTTGTAAATTTTCTGTTAAATTTTTTGACTTGCTAACATTATTTCTGATATACTTTACAACTATAGACGATTGCACCAGACCAAGCGCCGGTAAACGGCGGGGGTAGCTATGACTCTACAAGCGCGGGTAATCGGCGGGGGTAGCTATTAGTCACTTAAATAGCAAACATCATACCGTATATAAATCTTGAGGACATACTTGGATCCATTCTCTCAAAGTAGCAGCGAAAACGAAGACTACAATTTCCCACTTATAGCATTAGGTTCAATTCTCGTTTCCACATTAAAAGCGTAATGAATATGATATTGGTGTTCAGTACGTAATATCCTTGTAAAATATATTTGGATTAACTTAGTTTCAGAGGTGACACCAAAAACCAAGATTTATTTATTTATATCTTTCCACACTCAAATCAACAGAACAGCAGCAGTACTCTCGCTACGAACCGCTTGCACTTCTGCCTCCCTAACAAGGCTAAAAAGATTTTGTCACGCATCCCGATGGCGAAATCCTCCCGGCAAACCCATATTTACATTACTACACACCCTTATCTATAGAACAGCATCCTCACTGTCATTCGCTAAGACTGCACCGTAAAAAGAATATAGAGGTTTCGTCACGCAACGTAACATCCGAAAGTAACCTCAAGACGGTCTTGTGTGCAGTTGTACACAAAAGTAACTGTCGAACTTGAACGTATCATCGAAAAATAACACGTCAGAGTCTTGTGCAGTTGCACTCAAAAACAAGTGTCGAACTTAAACGTATCATCGAAAAGTATCACAAAAGTAACCTCAAGTCGCAAAACTAACACGTCAGACAGTCTTGAGACTATAGAAATCCTCCACGTATACTGACGGTAAATCATTACAAGGCCTTTCTACTGGTATTAAAAGAAAATCTTCTTGGGCTTTACTTCTCGAGATATTTAAATTTGAAGAAAAAAAATATAATTACATTTCACCATATATATTTTACGCCACTAAACACATCCCACCCGCTAAGGGAATACATTACTTTTCTTCTACAAGTACGCAATAAAAAATTTCCAAACTAAGGCTCATTAAGAAAATCTGTTTGTAGCATTTACAAGCTCGCAGCCTACTCTATTTGCACTAAGAATATCAACGTTCTATCTTAAATACTAACACAAATACATGGTAGCATTAATAATTTTCACTCGTGGGCTCCAGCACATAGTTGCTTGTTTTAGGTAGTTTCACCTGGCCCGGTGAGATAGTCTAGGTTCATTACGGATATGTGGTGAGACAGGCTAGGAAAGTGTCTGTCTCTTTCTCTCTCTGTGTCTGTCTCTTTCTCTCTCTGTGTCTGTCTCTGTCTCTTTCTCTGTGTCTGTCTCTGTCTCTTTCTCTGTCTCTTTCTCTCTCTCTCTCTGTCTCTTTCTCTTTCTCTCTCTGTCTCTTTCTCTCTCTCTCTGTCTCTTTCTCTGTCTCTTTCTCTCCCTGTCTCTGTCTCTTTCTTTCTCTGTCTCTTTCTCTCTCTGTGTCTGTCTCTGTCTCTTTCTCTCTCTGTGTCTATCTCTGTCTCTTTCTTTCTCTTTCTCTCTCTGTGTCTGTCTCTGTCTCTTTCTCTCTCTCTCTGTGTCTATCTCTGTCTCTTTCTCTCTCTCTTTCTCTCCCTGTCTCTGTCTCTTTCTCTCTCTCTTTCTCTGTCTCTTTCTCTCTCTGTGTCTGTCTCTTTCTCTCTCTGTGTCTATCTCTGTCTCTTTCTCTCCCTGTCTCTTTCTCTCCCTGTCTCTTTCTCTCTCTGTGTCTATCTCTGTCTCTTTCTCTCCCTGTCTCTTTCTCTCTCTGTCTCTTTCTCTCCCTGTCTCTTTCTCTCTCTGTGTCTATCTCTGTCTCTTTCTCTCCCTGTCTCTTTCTCTCTCTGTGTCTATCTCTGTCTCTTTCTCTCCCTGTCTCTCTCTCTTTCTCTGTCTCTTTCTCTCTCTGTGTCTGTCTCTTTCTCTCTCTGTGTCTATCTCTGTCTCTCTCTGTGTCTATCTCTGTCTCTTTCTCTCCCTGTCTCTTTCTCTCTCTGTGTCTATCTCTGTCTCTTTCTCTCTCTGTCTCTTTCTCTTTCTCTCTCTCTGTCTCTTTCTCTTTCTCTTTCTCTCTCTGTCTCTTTCTCTCTCTGTGTCTGTCTCTGTCTCTTTCTCTCTCTGTGTCTGTCTCTTTCTCTCTCTCTGTCTCTTTCTCTTTCTCTCTCTGTCTCTTTCTCTCTCTGTCTCTTTCTCTCTCTGTGTCTGTCTCTTTCTCTTTCTTTCTGTCTCTTTCTCTCACTGTGTCTGTCTCTTTCTCTGTCTCTTTCTTTCTCTGTCTCTTTCTCTCTCTGTCTCTTTCTCTCTCTGTGTCTGTCTCTTTCTCTTTCTTTCTGTCTCTTTCTCTCACTGTGTCTGTCTCTTTCTCTTTCTTTCTGTCTCTTTCTCTCACTGTGTCTGTCTCTTTCTCTGTCTCTGTCTCTTTCTCTCTCTGTCTCTTTCTCTCTCTGTGTCTGTTTCTTTCTCTTTCTTTCTGTCTCTTTCTCTCACTGTGTCTGTCTCTGTCTCTTTCTCTCTCTGTGTCTGTTTCTTTCTCTTTCTTTCTGTCTCTTTCTCTCACTGTGTCTGTCTCTGTCTCTGTCTCTTTCTCTCTCTGTGTTTGTCTCGCGTCGCGCCGCCTCCTCCAATTTTAGTACGGGGAAGGACTTACTATCCGTTACAGTTGCTAGAGGTAGGTAACCTTGTTCACTCAGAGCTCTCCCGCAGTCTCAATGCAGCAGGCGGTGAAACATTGTCCCGCGCCGCCTCCTCCAAGTTTAGTACGGGAAGGACTTACTATCCGTTACAGTTGCTAGAGGTAGGTAACCTTGTTCACTCAGAGCCTCTCCCGCAGTCTCAATGCAGCAGGCGGTGAAACATTGTCCCGCGCCGCCTCCTCCAAGTTTAGTACGGTAGTAAGGACCGTTACAGTTGCTAGAGGTTAGGTAACCTTGTTCACTCAGAGCCTCTCCCGCAGGTCTCAATGCAGCAGGCGGTGAAACATTGTCCGCGCCGCCTCCTCCAAGTTTACTGACCTGAGTACGGTAAGGACTTACTATCCGTTACAGTTGCTAGAGGTTAGGTAACCTTGTTCACTCAGAGCCTCTCCCGCAGTCTCAATGCAGCAGGCGGTGAAACATTGTCCCGCGCCGCCTCCTCCAAGTTTAGTACGGCAAGGACTTACTATCCGTTACAGTTGCTAGAGGTAGGTAACCTTGTTCACTCAGAGCCTCTCCCGCAGTCTCAATGCAGCAGGCGGTGAAACATTGTCCCGCGCCGCCTCCTCCAAGTTTAGTACGGCAAGGACTTACTATCCGTTACAGTTGCTAGAGGTAGGTAACCTTGTTCAATCAGAGCTCTCCCGCAGTCTCAATGCAGCAGGCGGTGAAACATTGTCCCGCGCCGCCTCCTCCAAGTTTAGTACGGCAAGGACTTACTATCCGTTACAGTTGCTAGAGGTTAGGTAACCTTGTTCACTCAGAGCTCTCCCGCAGTCTCAATGCAGCAGGCGGTGAAACATTGTCCCGCGCCGCCTCCTCCAAGTTTAGTACGGAAGGACTTACTATCCGTTACAGTTGCTAGAGGTAGGTAACCTTGTTCACTCAGAGCTCTCCCGCAGTCTCAATGCAGCAGGCGGTGAAACATTGTCCCGCGCCGCCTCCTCCAAGTTTAGTACGGTAAGGACTTACTATCCGTTACAGTTGCTAGAGGTTAGGTAACCTTGTTCACTCAGAGCCTCTCCCGCAGTCTCAATGCAGCAGGCGGTGAAACATTGTCCCGCGCCGCCTCCTCCAAGTTTAGTACGGCAAGGACTTACTATCCGTTACAGTTGCTAGAGGTAGGTAACCTTGTTCACTCAGAGCTCTCCCGCAGTCTCAATGCAGCAGGCGGTGAAACATTGTCCCGCGCCGTCTCCTCCAAGTTTAGTACGGGAAGGACTTACTATCCGTTACAGTTGCTAGAGGTAGGTAACCTTGTTCACTCAGAGCCTCTCCCGCAGTTATAGTGCGAGATGGTATCTCCATACATTGCTTAACGGCTAGTTACCACCTTGACGGAAGAAAACTGCGGGAGAGGCGAGCCTTGTCGCTAAGAGACTCACAATCTGGCCGTGATTAGAAATGTTGTAGTCTTACCAAATATTACCAGACTACCAGATATCACTAAGAAAAACTGAGTATACCATCGTCTTCGTCATACAATGATGCACATGATGAAATAAAAAAAATAACATTAAAACGACATTTGCTACAAAATAATTGAAGGAAAAAAAAAATAGCGCATAAAGAATTTTTTCAAATGTTCTCCTTCAACTCGCTGTTTCTCACATTTATTAAGCTCGTATTGTATTTTCAAATCCAGGTTCATAATCTGCACTCATTGACGATCAGTATGATGTACCATAACAACTGATATAAAATATTGTAGTTGGTTAAAAAGGCAGATAAAAAAATACTGTCAAATCTACAAGAAAACCGTCCAAGGCGGGTTTTCAAGGATTCGAATTTAACGACCATTTAAACCACTCATTATTTTTTCCACCACCATGTGTTACATACCGTAGCCATCAGCAAGCCTTCCACTACTCGAAGCAATAATTGGAAATTCAATGTAAGCTAATATAACCGAGTTACGAAGTGGTGAAGCACAACATGTCAAAACATTTCTTTATGCGCTATTTCATTCTACCTCGATTATATTCTAATAGATAAAGAAATAAAGCTGTCAATTGTAGCTCATCATATGCACCATTCTATCACCTACACGATGGTTGTTTTCATTTTTCTAACCGACGTCTGACACTTCCGTAATAACCGATAATATTGCAACATTGTTCAACTCCATCCTCACGTCGACCCCAACCCTCACTCTCCCGGTCTTACACACCGGGAACACCTCTCACACGCCTTAACTAACACAGCGCCTCACACACACACACACACACACACACACACACACACACACAAAAAGATATATATATTTAAATCAATTCAACAAATAGAACATAGAAATCGATTCAGTTACTACTACTAACCCTCCCGATATGTAAGAGCGGGAACACCTCTCACACGCCTTATTAACTAACTAACACACAGCAGCGTCACACACACAAATACATAGAGAAGACATTAAACAAAACACACAAATTCAATCACGCACTAGTAACAACACAACAACACGGTCTTTTTATAAGTCCAAATAGGAACATGTGTGGCTTGTGGACAAACAAAAACGCTAAACAGATGCATATCCGAAGGGTGGTTTTAAAAAAAGTACGGAATTCGATAAAGAATTCCATTTTTTTATCTCCACGGATACGCAAATGTGGCGGCAAACATTATACCTCTTGTATACAGCAGAAAAAAACAATTAACATACTGTAAAGCTTGATACTACTACGTTTACCTTGTACAAACAATGTCCCGGGCTCGCAACAGAGGAGGCAGTCGGGGTGCGAGAAACTTATCGTGGCTCTACCGCTCTCAGTCGCCGCCCGGCGCTGCCAACGGGGGAGAAACCAGTCACGAGAAACAATGGAGTGTGTGTATAGTGAGCCTCCTATATCTCCCGCGCTGCCAACCTGGAGACAGCAAGGAGTGACGAGAGAGAGTGTATAGCGAGCCGCCTCGCTCTCCCGCGCTGCCAACGTGGGGACAGCAAGGAGTGACGAGAGTGGGTGTATAACGAGCCGCCTCGCTCTCCCGCGCTGCCAACGTGGAGACAGCAAGGAGTGACGAGAGAGAGTGTATAGTGAGCCGCCCCGCTCTCCCGCGCTGCCAACGTGGAGACAGCAAGGAGTGACGAGAGAGAGGGTATAGCGAGCCGTCCCGCTCTCCCGCGCTGCCAACGTGGAGATGGCAAGGAGTGACGAGAGAGAGTGTATAGTGAGCCGTCCCGCTCTCCCGCGCTGCCAACGTGGAGATGGCAAGGAGTGACGAGAGAGAGTGTATAGTGAGCCGTCCCGCTCTCCCGCGCTGCCAACGTGGAGACGGCAAGGAGTGACGAGAGAGAGTGTATAGTGAGCCGTCCCGCTCTCCCGCGCTGCCAACGTGGAGACGGCAAGGAGTGACGAGAGAGAGTGTATAGCGAGCCGTCCCGCTCTCCCGCGCTGCCAACGTGGAGACAGCAAGGAGTGACGAGAGAGAGGGTATAGCGAGCCGTCCCGCTCTCCCGCGCTGCCAACGTGGAGATGGCAAGGAGTGACGAGAGAGAGTGTATAGTGAGCCGTCCCGCTCTCCCGCGCTGCCAACGTGGAGATGGCAAGGAGTGACGAGAGAGAGTGTATAGTGAGCCGCCCCGCTCTCCCGCGCTGCCAACGTGGAGACAGCAAGGAGTGACGAGAGAGAGGGTATAGCGAGCCGTCCCGCTCTCCCGCGCTGCCAACGTGGAGATGGCAAGGAGTGACGAGAGAGAGTGTATAGCGAGCCGTCCCGCTCTCCCGCGCTGCCAACGTGGGGACAGCAAGGAGTGACGAGAGGGAATATATAGCGAGCCGCCCCGCTCTCCCGCGCTGGCCAACGTGGAGACAGCAAGGAGTGACGAGAGAGAGTGGAGAAAATGTTTCTCCCGGGCTAGGAAGACGGGACATGCTCGGTAGGCGATGGGTGAGCGCGGGATGGAGTTGCCAGTGAGGAGAATCGGTCTCCCGCGCTACCAGCGCGGGGAGTTGCCGGCGGAGCGGGGCTGGTTTTGGACACGAGAACGGGCCGAGCGGGGCCCAAAGTGGCTTAAAATTTCCAATGTGGAGCGCGGGGCCAACTCGCCCCGCTCTCTTTCATGCTGCACCAAGCTTGGGCGCGGTAAAGGTAGCCGCTACCCCCAGGGAAGACTAACACGAGTTCGACCTGAAAAATATAGTAGGGAGGCGAGGTTGCTGGATCAACCTCAGTGCCGTCCCTCACGCTGAATGCTGCATACGTGCGTCAGACATCAGTCCTAACCACTTGGTTCTCTCTACCTATTACTAAGAAGGTACCGAGGCTATATACTAAGGGTGGCGGTTAGTGATTGAGATGCACTGGTGACGACCATTGGCACATCGAGCGTGTTAACGTGGTGGCGTAAAACACTGCTAGAGAGAGCAAAGGCCACGCACAACTTATATATATTTCTATATATATACGTATACATATGAACCACCCACATATTCTGCGTGCAGACTTTTACGACTGTCTCATGCAACACCCCCTCTCCTTTTGGAAGAGAAGCTCCACGGCATTAGCTGTGGCTCCTCGTGGCGGCGCACATGATGATATGGTGTTAGCTAAAGCGGGGAGCCTTCAATGCAGCGACCCCTCTTACTTTGTGATGGTTACTCCACTACCCGTGCGATAACTCATCCCGTAGGTTAAAGAATCATCACTTTAACCTCTCTACACTGACGCAGCTTCTAACGAACGGTCAGTTGGAACGAAGCACACTTTTGTTTCTTTTCGTGAGCAAAGACGGGTTATAAACGTTTCCCAGCAGCTTACAACTACTACCACAAACTTGGATGGTGTAACGTACGTTATTTCCATTCCCCCCTTAGAGAGAAGGGACGCTTGAATGGTGTAACGTACGTTATTTCCATATCACCCTTAGAGAGAAGGGACGCTAGAATGGTGTAACGTACGTTATTTCCATTCCCCCCTTAGAGAGAAGGGACACACTTGAATGGTGTAACGAAGGTTATTTCCATTTCCCCTTAAAGAGAAGGGACGCGGCGTCGCGGGCCAATGCTGCCAATGGACGCTTAGCGCTATTACTAAACATTACAATCAAAAAGTTTTGATGTAACATAGCTACCTGGTTGATCCTGCCAGTAGTCATATGCTTGTCTCAAAGATTAAGCCATGCATGTCTAAGTACAAGCCGATTTAAGGCGAAACCGCGAATGGCTCATTAAATCAGCTATGATTCATTGGATCTGTACCCACACTTACTTGGATAACTGTGGTAATTCTAGAGCTAATACATGCACCACGTCTCTGACCGCAAGGGAAGAGCGCTTTTATTAGTTCAAAACCGGTCGGACTTCGGTCCGTCACCCCACCGTGTTGAATCTGAATAACTTGTCGCTGAGCGCACGGTCTCCGCACCGGCGCCGCCTCTTTCAAGTGTCTGCCTTATCAGCTTTCGATTGTAGGTTATACGCCTACAATGGCTATAACGGGTAACGGGGAATCAGGGTTCGATTCCGGAGAGGGAGCCTGAGAAACGGCTACCACATCTAAGGAAGGCAGCAGGCACGCAAATTACCCACTCCCGGCACGGGGAGGTAGTGACGAAAAATAACGATGCGAGACTCATC
This sequence comes from Cancer borealis, assembly GCA_036785275.1. Taxonomy (NCBI): domain Eukaryota; kingdom Metazoa; phylum Arthropoda; class Malacostraca; order Decapoda; family Cancridae; genus Cancer; species Cancer borealis. The sequence goes on along the minus strand of JAXIVD010006756.1, from coordinate 8,124 downwards.
CGAGGCCTCGCAATCGGAATGAGTACACTTTAAATCCTTTAACGAGGATCTATTGGAGGGCAAGTCTGGTGCCAGCAGCCGCGGTAATTCCAGCTCCAATAGCGTATATTAAAGTTGTTGCGGTTAAAAAGCTCGTAGTTGGATTTCAGTTCTGGACTGACGGTTCACCGCCCGGTGCATACTGTCACGCTCCGAACAGCCACAACAGCCCGCTGGCTCGCACGGGGTGCTCTTCATCGAGTGTCCCGCGTGGCCGGCAGAGTTTACTTTGAAAAAATTAGAGTGCTCAAAGCAGGCTACACTGACGGCCTGAATGCCTATGCATGGAATAATGGAATAGGACCTCGGTTCTATTTTGTCGGTTTTCTGAACCCGAGGTAATGACTAATAGGAACAGGCGGGGGCATTCGTATTGCGACGCTAGAGGTGAAATTCTTGGACCGTCGCAAGACGAACTACTGCGAAAGCATTTGCCAAGGATGTTTTCATTAATCAAGAACGAAAGTTAGAGGTTCGAAGGCGATCAGATACCGCCCTAGTTCTAACCATAAACGATGCTGACCAGCGATCCGCCGGCGTTATTCCCATGACCCGGCGGGCAGCTTCCGGGAAACCAAAGTCTTTGGGTTCCGGGGGAAGTATGGTTGCAAAGCTGAAACTTAAAGGAATTGACGGAAGGGCACCACCAGGAGTGGAGCCTGCGGCTTAATTTGACTCAACACGGGGAACCTCACCAGGCCCAGACACCGGAAGGATTGACAGATTGAGAGCTCTTTCTCGATTCGGTGGGTGGTGGTGCATGGCCGTTCTTAGTTGGTGGAGCGATTTGTCTGGTTAATTCCGATAACGAACGAGACTCTGGCCTACTAACTAGTCGACGGATCTCCAGCAATTGGTGTCCAGTTCGCAGCTTCTTCTTAGAGGGATAAGCGGCAATTCTAGCCGCACGAGATTGAGCAATAACAGGTCTGTGATGCCCTTAGATGTTCTGGGCCGCACGCGCGCTACACTGAAGGGATCAACGTGTCCTCCCCCTCCGAGAGGAGCGGGTAACCCGTTGAAATCCTTTCATGATAGGGATTGGGGTTTGCAATTGTCTCCCATGAACGAGGAATTCCCAGTAAGCGCAAGTCATGAGCTTGCGTTGATTACGTCCCTGCCCTTTGTACACACCGCCCGTCGCTACTACCGATTGAATGATTTAGTGAGGCCTTCGGACTGGCGCTCTTGGATGCCGGGCCCTCGGTTCGCCGTTGGGTCTCTCGGCGCCTCGAGCTGACGGAAAGATGTCCAAACTTGATCATTTAGAGGAAGTAAAAGTCGTAACAAGGTTTCCGTAGGTGAACCTGCGGAAGGATCATTAACGTGTTTGCTTGCAGCAACAAAAACCAAAAAATTCGGGTGGCCGGGTACCGACCAAAAAAAAAAAAATTGACCGATGCATCAATTTTTGGCGGCCCGGCCTGAGAACAGGCAAACAGTGCCGCAGCTCAACCCACACTCTTCTCTTCTGTCCATTGTGGACAGAGGTAGACCATTACTCACACCACCGGTACTCCAACCAACCGACGTACGCTAGGTTGGCCGACTTTTATCGGGCAAAGTTTCCGAATGATAGCGGTCACTTAACGTCGTCGGGAGGTGTCACCGGCTGGTAACGAGGTACTTCTCACAAACCTGTGACTATCTATTTAAACCCAGTATACTACGTCTTCCCACTATCGTCTCCCGAGGCAGAGATGGCGGAAGTCTTGAAAGTCGGCAATTGAGACTGACGTAATGACAAAAATCACAACTCTTAACGGTGGATCACTCGGCTCGTGGGTCGATGAAGACCGCAGCAAGCTGCGTGTCGGTATGTGAATCGCAAGAATACCAGATACATCGACAAGTCGAACGCACATTGCGGCGGCGGCACTCTCATGTGCTGCCGTCACTCCTACACGAGGGTCGGATATCAAATCCAATACATCGGCTTTGTTACCACCGGCAGAGTAGTAGTAGTAGTAGTAGTAGTAGCAGCTTTGTCTCTACTCTCTCTCTCTCTCTCTACTGCGTGCGTGGCATTGACCGCCTTGGGGAGGTTCGCCTCTTTGACGAGAGTCAAATTGGCGTTCCCTAAAGATGTGCTGCCAAGCCAAAGTCATATATCTGTGGACTTGGTGGCAAGGACCATGTACAGACATACAACGCTTACGCGCTGTTTTGTTTGTCGCCGTCCATGCCTGTTGCCTCGTTTCCCTCCAAGGAAGGACAGAGGCTCTGTTGCATGCTAAAGTCGCGTATGGGCGTCTTGAAGGCGACCGGGTCGGTTTATACTACTTACACCTCGGTTCGTTAGCTGCAGCACCCATCCTTATCAAACCTTAATGGGAACGGGCGCACACAAACCAAAACTGGAAGCCAGTGACTACTTTATAGTAGTCGCTACTGCTCCAATGTCGACCTCGTGTTAGGGTAGAGTACCCGCCAAATTTAAGCATATTAATAAGCGGAGGAAAAGAAACCAACAGGGATTCCCTTAGTAAGGGCGACTGAACTGGGAAAAGCCCAGCGCATAACCTGGCGTCGTGACCCGGCGCCAGGGGTGTTGCGTTTCGGAGGGTCCGGCACGCAGTCTCTCACCGCCTAAGTTATGCTTGAAAGCGGCCACTACCCATGGAGGGTGACAGGCCCGTGTGGCGGCGCCCGCGAGGGTACACGAGAGATTGTCGGAAAGGGCCTCTCCGTAGAGTCGGGTTGCTTGAAAATGCAGCCCTAAGCAGGTGGTAAACTCCATCTAAGGCTAAATATGACCACGAGACCGATAGCGAACAAGTACCGTGAGGGAAAGTTGAAAAGAACTTTGAAGAGAGAGTTCAAGAGTACGTGAAACCGTTAAGAGCCAAACGGGTGGGACCTCGAAGGTCGAACCGAGGGGATTCAGCTCGTCGGCCAAAGCCGGCTGGACGTTGGGATTCGCTTATGCGACCCAGGAACTCTTGGGCGTGCCCACGTTCAAGCCGGCGCCGGCGGGCGTATTTCCCCTCGTGATGTAGGTCGCCGCGACCCGTTGCTGGGGACGTCTAAGGCCCGGGCGGACTGGTACCCCAACGTCGTGCACTTTTAGTGCCGGCGAAGGGGG
>JAXIVD010006755.1:15000-22664 GCA_036785275.1 Cancer borealis | reverse complement strand
TCATTATAGACAAGACATACTGGAAGAGTGTTTGTCTACCAATTATTAAAGGAAATCCTGAGAAGAATCAAATGTGAATACTTTAACTGGATGAAGACAACCAGAAAAAACTTAGACTGCACCAAGTTAACATATAACAACATTGATAAGTTGCAAACTGTCCTACTTTATTACCCATGTGTGTGTGTGGCGGGGGGATGAGGAATAGGCTAGATTCGAATTTTGAATTAACGGATTCCATGTTTTGAGGTGACCGTGATCATCAATCATGGTCTAACTAACTTGGTTAGACCATGACCGTGATATGTATCTATTTGTTAAATTCGCACGGTCATTTTTAAATACATAACAGTGGTGATGGTAGCCATGATCAAATAATGACCGCTACTAAAGTTTCATCATCCTAGGTTCTACGTAGTTTCTACAGGAAGTTTTATATGAATTTAGTACTGAAATGTTCCTAAAATCTTATAAATCAGACATTACAATAACCAAATGTTGCATACTTACTGCTAAAACGAGTCCGGTGTCCAGCTAGAAGTTCAGTAACACGTCCGTCTGGTTCGAGTGGCAGTGGGTGACTGACTGACTGACCAACGGACGTCTCGCCGTCACACACTCAGCTAAATTTTCTCAGCTACGCGCCACGAATTGTTGTGAAAAATTCATTCCCAAGCTGATATAACGATAATATGACATTTGATCACAATCAAATCATATTCAGGAATGGTGATTTCACAATATGTGATGCTTTATTTCAGAAATTATTGCGAATTTGCCTGAAATTTTTGCTATAAACAATATGCTTTATACACAACTCCCACACGGCTTTCACTCATTCTTGTAATCTTTATGTTAATTTCCTATTTGCACAAGTTGTAAAATCATTTTTTAGGTTCAGCAATGGTTCAGCAATCATTACTGATTGTAAAGACAAGTAATACAATGTCCTAAGTAGAATATGAACTGATAAATGAAGTATTATCTGTCATCACTCATAGCAGCGGAATCAATAGGACTGAAATGTATATCGTCTGTCAGCGATTGTCGCGAGTGTCCAGTCAAGTATGGTGTAGTCTATGTTCCTTTCTATCTGCCATGCTGGTAAGAATTGATTAAGTTCACACAATTGATCCGGAAGACTTCTTTATGATCATATAGAGCTATATACTTGGTATTTGTATATATATATATATATATATATATATATATATATATATATATATATATATATATATATATATATATATATATATATATATATATATATATATATATATATATATATATATATATATATATATATATATATATATACATACATATATATATATATATATATATATATATATATATATATATATATATATACATATATATATATATATATATATATATATATATATATATATATATATATATATATATATAATATATACATATATATATATATATATATATATATATATATATATATGTGTGTGTGTGTGTGTGTGTGTGTGCGTGTGTGTATGTATGTTCATATAAATAAATAAATATATATATATATATATATATATATATATATATATATATATATATATACCGTCAGCCCCCGCCGAACACGACTGTTACGTTCCTGAGCCCATCGTGCACGACAAATTTTGTGTTGGGTGATTAACATATTCAATAGGAAAGAATAGGTTACGTTCCCAGACCCTCATTTTGGGGGGTTTTAATTTTTTTTTACTATTTTTTGGCGAATAAAATGAAGTAAACAATTTTTATTACAAAACTAATTTTATTAACAATATAAAAATATTTTAAAAACAAGAAAATAACTTTTATTAACTAAAAAACCCAAAATCTGGGTGAATAAAAAGTGGTAGGTGTATTAGAGGTAGTAACTGGTGTAACAGGAGTAGCAGGCTGCTTGGCTCGTGCGCTGGCTGGAGAGCACTCTACACTATCATAAGAGCATAAGAACATAAGAAATGAGGAAACTGCAAGAGGCCAGTTAATGACCTACACGAGGCAGTTCCTTGTCCCTCACCCTTGGAATAATCCAATATTTAGCCATCCCACCTGTCATCCCTATCCATACTCTCATCCAACCGTCTTTTAAAGCTATTGACTCAGCACTTACTACATGTCTACCCAGCCTATTCCAATCGTTCACGACTCTGTTTGTGAACCAATATCTACCTATGTATGTCCTGAATCTAAGTTTTTCTAGCTTGTACCCATTTCTACGTGTCCTATCCTGGCTACTAAATTCTAAAACCTGATCAATGTTTCCCTTATTAATTCCTTTTACCCATTTGAAAACCTCAATCCTCCTTCTCCCTAGGGAGTGGAGATTAAGACGTTTTAACCTATCTTTGTAGAGTAAATTTCTCAGCCCCTGAATCATCTTGATCATTCTTCTCTGAACTGCCTCCAAGGAGCCTATATCCTTCCTATAATAAGAAGACCAAAATTGAGCTGCATAATCTAAGTGGGGTCTAACTAACGCTAAATACAACCTCAGAATGATCTCAGAACTCCTATTTGTCACACACCTACTAATAAATCCCAGTATCTTGTTGGCCCTATTTCTAGCTATAACACACTGTTCCCTGGGGCGCAAGTCACTGCTTATCTGAACTCCTAAATCCCTCACACTATATGACCTTCCTAAGTTAGTGTCATTTAATGTGTAGTCTACAGACCTATTTCCTTTACCTACGCTCATAATACTACACTTATTAACATTAAACTGCATCTGCCATTTCTCTGACCACTCATAATCATCAAAGCCACATAATGTGTTGGGAGAGACAGATGACATTGATGATCAGCTGAATGAAGTGGCAGGTATACTATTAGAGGTAGTAACTGGCGAGTCCACTGGTCTTGGTGGGGGAGGTCTTGATCTTGATCTGGATCTTGACTCCACCTCAGCGACGAAGAAAATGCCAGGATGGGGCGACGACTCGTCGAGTGGGTGCAGGCCGGGTCACTCCGCTTCCTGAGCCGGGAGTGACGTGGGATGTGTAATGCGCTCACCCAAGATGAAGAAGTCTCCGACCGGGTGAGTAGTAAACGTATGAGTGATTGTATGAGAGTCGGATGTATGAATGTGAAAGGTTGGGGACAGGGAAAGTATGACGATGTGTGCAAGGAGCTGGATGAATGGCGTTTTGATGTGGTAGGGCTTACAGAGACGCAGTTAAGGGATGATGTGAGAATGGATGATAGTGCGTACGTGATGATTGGAAAGGGACGGAAGAAACAGGAAAGACGGGGAGGAGGCGTAGCTTTCCTCCACAGAAAAGATGAGAACTTATAAGTAGAAGAAATGGGTGTAGGAGAGAGTGAATTTAGTGAAGATATTCTAGCTGTGAGAGTGGAATGCATGAACAGTTGTGGAAAGCCTGAAAGAATGATAATTGCCGTGGTGTATATGACAGTTCAGAGTGAAAGAGCTCACAGGGAGAACAGTAGAAAGTATAGTATTCTGAGAAAGTTTGTGAGAGAGAATGCAGGTGAGAGAGTGCTTAATATGGGAGACATGAATGGCCACACAGGTATGCTAGGTGAACGGGTGAATGGGAATGGTGAGATGATGGTAGAGTTTGTGAGTGAGATGAACCTGGAAAACCTGAATGAGACCCTAGCAGAGGGACGTGTGACATGGAATGCAAGGAACCAGCAGTCTACAATTGACTACATGCTGGTGAATGGAAGAATGCGAGAGTGTATCACGTATGTGGATAGATGAAGACGGTATGATTGACATTGTGTCAGACCACAATATGCTTGTAGTGGAATGTATGCTGAGTGGAAGGAATAAGAAGGAAAGAAAGAACACTAAGAAAAAGTGGAGACTGAGGGATGTGGGATGGGAGAACTTCCAGGTGGATCTAAGTGAAAGAGACTGGGAGATTGAGAGTATGCATGATGTAGATGATATGAATAAAAAGCTGTTAGAGAATGTAAGAGGTGCTGCCGTGAGACAAGTAGGGACTGTGAGAATCAGTGGTAGAAGGAGAACGAGTAAGTCATGGTGGAATGAAGATATTAGCAATGCTAGAAGGGAACGAAAGAGACTGAATAAACAATGTAGGCGGTTGAGAAAAAAGAGGCGTGAAAGTGATGAAGCTGAGAATGAGTATCAGAATGCATGGGAAGCATATGTGAATCAACAGCGACTGACAAAGAAAAAGATAATGAGTGCCAAAGGTAAGAGTGAAAAGAGTGTGATCCAGACCCTGAGAGAGAAAGGACTGGATGGTGGACGTGAATGGTATAGATTTCTGAGAGGTGAGAAAATGTCTGGAAGTGAGAGTGTGGAAAATCTGAAAGTCAATGGTGAAGTTATCACAGAAAAAGAAAAAAGGAAGGAGGCAGTTAAAAGGTTTTGGGAAGGAATAGGAGAGGTAGAAGAAGCCCTTGATGTGAGAGAAGGGTGTGTGTCTCTGGAAAGGAAAGATGCGAATGAGCTGAATGAAAGGATTAGTAGGGAAGAGGTTGAGAAGTGTGTAAAGAAACAGAAGAATGGAAAGGCTGCAGGATTAGATGATATCCCTTATGAGCTGTATAAAAATGGAGGGAAAGTGGTGATTGACTGGATGACTGACTTGTTTAACAGAGTGTGGGAAGAGGAGAGAGTGCCGAGTGACTGGAATGAATGCAGTATGACACTTATTCATAAAGGAGGTCATAAGAGTAAGAGTGAGATTAAGAACTATAGGCCAATATCGCTGGGGAATACAGTAGGGAAAGTGTTTAGTGCTGTGCTGAATGAAAGGTTGTGTAAGTGGGTTGAGAGGGTTAGGGTGTTAGGTGAAGAACAAAATGGGTTCCGTGTAGACAGAAGAGCGGAAGATAATATGTTTGTTGTGAATGAACTGATTGAAAGGAAAAAGAAAGAGGGTAGAAAACTGTATGTGTGCTTCCTAGATGTAGAGAAAGCATATGATAGTCAACAGAAGTAGGTTATGTAATGTTTTAGAGAAGATTGGGTTAAGTGAGAAGATAATAAACATAGTTAGAAGTATGTATGTTGGTACGAGAGCTAAGTATAGATTAGGTAACCTTGAGACAGACTGGGTGAAGAGCGAAAGAGGTGTTAGACAAGGATGTATCCTCTCACCAACCCTATTTAGTTTATATACTGAAGAGCTAGCTGCCAGGATAAGAAGAATGAATGTGGGAGTGAAAGTTGGAGAGGACAAGATATGCATGTTACTGTATGCGGATGATGTGGTTGTTATGAGTGAATCGGCAGAAGAACTACAAAGTGTTTTAGATGTGATAGGAGGGTATGGAAGAGACTTTGGAGTGAGCTTCAGTAGTGAGAAGAGTAAGATAATGATAGTCAATAGGTCAGAGAATGAGTGTAATACCACCTGGATGTTAGATGAAAAGGAGTTGCAACAGACTAAAGAATACAAGTACTTAGGAGTGTGGATGAGTACAGATGGATGTGAGAGAGCAAAGAATGAAAAAATAAGTATGACGAATCAATGGGTAGGTCGCCTAGGGAGTGCAGCAAGAATGAGAGCATGCAAGTATGAGGTACTGAGGGAAGTGTGGAAGAGTGTGGCTGTCCCAAGTATCATGTATGGTATGGATGTAATGGCTTGGAATGAGAGTGAGATAGAAAAGTTAGAGGTGGGACAAAACAAGGTAGCTAGAATGGCTCTGAATGCACCTAGGTATGCAGCAGTAGAAGCACTGAGAGGGGATATGGGGTGGAGCACTTTTAGGGAAAAGCAGATGAAAGCAACAATGAGATATAAAGTGAGATTAAAGAGAATGAATGAAGCAAGACTAGCAAGAAAGGTATACTCGAGGACTCTAGGAGATAGCAAATGGGGAAACAAATGCGGGAAAAGTATAGACAAGAATAGTATGTTACTTAGGAGGATGCACAGATCTTTTGAGGATAGACAGAATGTTGTTGAATGGAGAATGACAGATAGAAACAGAGAGGGGGCAGAGTGGGATGAGAGAAAATGGAAAAGGGAGATAGATATAGCAGTGAAAGCGGATGGACTTAGCGAGTGGAAAAATAGGATGGGTAGAAAGGGAACATTAAGGTGGTATAGGGAGAAAGAGGCCCCAAAGCATGAAGTTTGGTATGATGGTAGCCTGGGTGGTGACCTGTTCAGAGTGAGAGCACAGTGTGTGGAAGTGAATGATAGGACCTATAGATGGTCAGAGGATAGAAGGAAAGAGTGTGAGATGTATGACAGGGTGTGGATGAGACTGTGGTGCATCTGATGTTAGAATGCAAGAGGTATGAGAGAGCACGTGCAGATATGATGAGAGTGTTTCTGAATGAATTAGGGCATGGAATCAATGTGGTGGGTGGAAGGACTGGGTGTGAGTGGATGGTGCTGCTGTTGGGACTGAATGGTGTGGCAAATGAACGAATGATAGAGGCTGTAAAAGAATTCCTTGAAAAAGTGTGGAATGTTAGATTTAAGAAGTAACTCTGCTGAGTTTTTTTTTTTTGCTGTTTTTTTTTTGTGTGTTTTCTTTTCACAGGTGCTGCCGATTCAAGGGCCTGGTTTGGGGCAACTCAGACCTCCTGTGACATTAAGATCAAGATCAAGACTCCAAGGCTGCCAATGCGGGGATGAGCAGAGCCCACCAAAATGGCGCACAACATTCGGCGGGAAATTGAAATCGTGTTATCGCGAGTCAAAGTCGTGATCGACAAGCCATGGGATATTTTACCTATTCGTGTAAACGCGAGTTTCGTGCACAGTGATCTCATGATCGGCGGGGTATGACAGTACATATATATATATATATATATATATATATATATATATATATATATATATATATATATATATATATATATATATATATATATATATATACATTGTTACGGTCACACCGTAACGGACACAATTCTTATGCCCTAGTGCCGGGTGTCCACTTATGAGCAACCCAGTCACAACCACGTTACGGGCGTGTACGAACTGTAGTGCTGATGTTTATACGTCCTTTTAACTCACCAAAGGACAAGGAAAGTCAACTATCCCGTAGGACTAGTCACTCCGAAGGCCACACACCGGTGGCTGGACAACAGGCTTTAAACAAGAAGTGCCTGGTTAAGGAACCTATGCACTCTTAGCCCCCAAACACAGCACCCGTTAACGTTAAGAGGTCGCCAATTCTTTTAACCCTCAAAGAACAAGGAATCTCCCAGTAGTAACCACCTTCTCCTCCTTACATTCTAAAGAGACTTACAGTGAGCACCAGATTACAGTGCCTAGACAAGGAGCTATCACTCCAACCAGAATACCGCCCACAAGGTGTCTTTCCACCCACTTCTGGTTGAATAATAACTCCTCTCGACTCTAATAACACCCTGCAAAGTAGCCTCCTGCGAGGGGACTCCGTACAGTGCGTTATATGAGTCGTAATTAATTAACACTATAGACGGGATTACTCCTCGTCTGTGTTATCAAACAAGAGGCCCCAGATGATAGGCTCTCTCTCTCTCTCTCTCTCTCACAATGAGGACAACGAAGACAACGCCGAAAAAAGCAAACAACGCCGACAAAGCAGACAACGCCGACAACGCTGACAACGCAGACAACGCCGGCAAGGCGTAGACAACGCCGAAACTACTTCCCCGAGACTGAACAGTCTGACAAAATTCTAGGTGGAGTTCACCGCTA
>JAXIVD010006755.1:7500-10000 GCA_036785275.1 Cancer borealis | reverse complement strand
ATATCTTAGTGCATTGTTCCTGGGTGAACCTCAGTCTCTGATAGATAAAAAAAAAACTTAGCTTAAACGTCTCCGACAATTAGCTACAAATGTAGCTTTAGAGGAAGCGGTTAAGGAGGTGTTGTGTTATCAAAAGTCGGGTCTTAGGGCGTTTCTTGACCATCTGTTGTAAGGCGAATTCCTTATTATCGAGACGGCGATATTAAACAAGATCTTACTTCATCATATATACGAATGTATTGACTTCACTGTCTTAATTACTTATTCTACAACTTTAAAATATCTTAGTGCATTGTTCCTGGGTGAACCTCAGTCTCTGACAGATTAAAAAAAACTTAGCTTAAACGTCTCCGACAGTTAGCTAAAAATGTAGCTTTAGAGGAAGAGGTTAAGGAGGTGAAAGTTTTGTTGGCACAGACGAGACAACAGATACTAGAGGTAAGGCAGGAAGCTAGCGTGAAGTCACGAGCGTCAGGTCAGAGACAAGCGTCAGGTCAGAGACAAGGTGGGGATAGTTGGAGGGTTGTGGGTAGGGGAGGGAAAGAGAGCGTGAATCCTCCCTTATGTGAGGTGGAATTTCTTCCCCTGGGTGAGGTAGAGTGTAGCAACAAGTTTGGCTTGTTAGCTACACAGGAAGAGGAAGAGGTCGTGATAGAAGTAAGAGCAGGAAAAGGGGACAGGACACCCAAGGTGAAGATAGTGAGGAGAAAGTTAGATTGGAAGGAGAGGAAGGAAGGTGGGAAGGTGAGGAAGGACAGGGAAAGGTTAGAAGGGTCGCAGGAAGTGTTAGTTCTGGGTGACTCCAGGATTAGATATTTAGATGAGACCTTCTGTGAGGCCGACAGGGCGAGGAGAATGACGTGTTGTCTTCCTGTGGCCGGAGTGCAAGATGTAGTAGAGAGATACAAGAAGGTAGTGGAGGGGACGGGGAAAGAGGCGTTAGTGGTAGTTCACGTGGGCGTGAACGATGTAATCAGGGTAAGGTCGGAGGAACTAATAGATAGGTATAGGGAGCTTCTGAGGAGGGAGACAAAGGAGAGTGGTAGGAGGTGTATAGTGTCATTAGTGCTCCTTAGACAGGGGGTTAGAGGCTGGTGGCCCTCGCATGCCCTTGGCCTCAACGAGAGGTTGATGAGGATGTGTGGGGAGAATGGGGAGGGTTTTATGGATGAGTGGAGCAAGTTCTATGGGAGACAGGAGCTGTATGCCAGGGATGGTGAACACTTCAGTAGGAAGGGAGTGCAGGAGCTTAGTGAGTGTTTTGAGAGGGCAGTTAGGCAGTCCAGTCAGGGAAACTAAATATTAATAGAGGTAAAGGTAATAGTGAGAATGGACGGGGTAAAGAGAGGGAGATACATGAACTTAGTGTCTTTTATACAAACAGTAAAAGTGTAATAAATAAGATAGACACACTTAGAGATATCGCATGTGTTGAAGAATTAGATATTATAGGTATTACAGAAACCTGGTTAGATATTGCAGGCAAACATTTCTTACCTGAAGTAGGAATAGATGGGTACACTTTTTTCCACAGGGATAGAGTAGGGAAGAGAGGGGGAGGTGTATCAATGTACGTTAGAAACACATTAAATAGCTATGTCAACACCACAATAAAAACAGATAGGAATACGGAATCATTATGGATTGACATTATTATAGGAGGGAAAAAGTTTGTTGTAGGCATTATATATAGGCCTCCGGATTTAGACGAAGTAGCTAGTGCACCCATGTTGCAAGAGCTTGCAAGGGCATCTAGGTATAATAATGTGTGCATTATGGGGGACTTTAATTATAGGAGAATAGACTGGGATAGTATGACAGGAGACGGGAGCTCGGAGGAATTCTTAAATGTCGTCCAGGATGGTTTTTTCACACAAATTGTAAGGGAACCAACACGACAGGGAAATATTTTAGATCTGGTCTTAACAAATAATGAAACTTTCGTCAGTCAGGTTGAGATAGGAGCGAGATTTGATGTTAGTGACCACCATGAAACTAGATTCAAGATTAATGCAAAGAGGGAGGTAGAACAAAACACTCCTTTAGTACCAGATTTTAGAAAAGCCAATTACCAGGGCCTCAGACACCATTTCCAGGGTATAAATTGGGAGGGAATAAGAGTAGGCAGAGATGAGGATCAAAACATTGAGGTAGAATTGTATTATAATAGTATAGTTAGGGAAATTCATACAGGGCAGGAACATTACATACCTAAGAGGAGGATTAGGTCAAATAAAAATTATCCAAAATGGATGAATAGCAATATTAGAAGGGAAATTGGATTAAAAAGAGGACTCTATTGGAGAATTAAAAGGGGAGAAGTACAGGTAGTAGGGCAGTATAATGAACTAGCTGAGAAAGTTAAAAAGGATATTAGGACTGCAAAGAGGAATTATGAGGTTAGGATAGCTAGAGATGCCCAGAAGGATCCAAAGGGATTATTTCAGTTGTACAAGGCTAAAACAAAGAAAAGAATAGGATCTCTTAAAGGAATGGATGG
>JAXIVD010006754.1:17500-20000 GCA_036785275.1 Cancer borealis | reverse complement strand
TGGTGGCGGATCAAGCTATTTGTCATGCTGCTGATGATATTACTAATGGTCTAAGTAAGAACAAGCGGGTTATATTAATTAATCATCATCATCATCATCATCATCAGCGTGGTAGGGCAGGAGTTGGTGTAGGGGGGGAGGCAGAGTGGTGCTTCTGAAGGGTGTTTAGTAAGGAGTGGCGGTGTGTGTGTGTGTGTGTGTGTGTGTGTGTGTGTGTGTGTGTGTGTGTGTGTGTGTGTGTGTGTGTGTGTGTGTGTGTGGTGAAGGTCGCGCCATGAGGCTTAGCACCATGCAGGCAAGCAAGTAGGGGCGTCATGGCCTTGAACACCAGACTGGGGCAGGAGCATGGCTGAGGCAGAGGCTGGAGGACCCTTAAGATATCACACACATTTTGATACCGAAGCTCAACTCACAGATAACAGACATTTTTATATGAAGTACAACAAGCATATGTCAATCAAGGTCTTAAAATTGTGTTTGGTGAAGATGTTACTACACCAAACACAATCAAACCTAAGTATACCTACACCACTACCATCGAACTCAACTCAAATTAATCTACTCACGTTTCCCAGGGATGCTGCAGGTACTGGAAAGCCTCGGGAACACAGTGCAATGGGGACAAAATAACAATTACTCATTTATATCTCCCTAAAAAAAATAAACAGACTTAAGGCATTACGAGAAGCGCCAACTCACTCCCTATGATCACCACAAATGTCCTGGTTATTTTAAAGATAACTTGAGATAAAAACCTTTCTATAATAACACAGCGGACTTCCCCTCAGCTCTCTCTCTCTCTCTCTGCATCTTCACCGTGACCAGTGCTTCCTTAAATACAACAGAAATGAAAAAAATAATACAACAAAAATGAAGAAAAAAATGAATATAACACAAATTTCAACCCTTGGAATGCTGTCAGATAGAATATAAGACAAGATCAAGAATTAGCTATTATTTACGTTTCTCATTGTGTTCTCCTTTTTATTATGTGAAGGACGTGGAGCTTGATGGCTTAGTACTGTTTGTATATGTTTTAAAAGACGGATATCCTGTTAGTAAATCTTGTTCACTATGTTAGAGAAGATGTAAAGCAAAGTTATGGATGATCTTGCATGTAGTTTAGTTATATAAACATTGCAACGTCTTAATTGGTGTTAATGGTGTGTTTGTGCGTGTGTGTGTGTGTGTGTGTGTGTGTGTGTGTGTGTGTCTACGTCCTACTAAAGACTGGTAGACCCCCCTCCCCCCTTTGGATATACGACTAACATCATTATATATCCTTTGATTGTCGTTGGTGTTGATGGTGTTGTTAGTGGTGGTGTTACTGGTGTTGGTGTTGTTGTTAGTGTTAGGTTAGATTCGGTTTGGTTCGGTTCGGTTCGGTTCGGTCAAGATTAATTAGTCTGTCCCAGTGCAATGTAGTGTTGTGAGCGTCTTGTCTCTGTAATCAAGTGCATGAGGAAGGAGCACACACACACACACGCACACACACACACACACACACACATACACACACACCACACACACACACACACACACACACACACACACACACACACACACACACACACACACACACATACACACACCGGTAGAGCAGACAGACAAGCAAATGCAAACTCGGGAAGGAAAGTCTGAAATTAATACATTGTTTTCGTCTAAGATGCTGTGCAGAGTATGTAGCACGGAAGGCTAGGTTAGGGGTGTGGTGGGGGGAGGTGTGGTGAGTGTGTGGTAGGGGTGTGGTAGGGTGTGTGGTGAGGGTGTGGTAGAGGGCGTAAGTGACCTCCTTGCTTCAGTTCACGAGTACTTGCTTCTTATCACTCTCGAACAGATTACAAAAAATGTTTACCTTCTGATCAATTCGGATTTTTTGTCAACCATGTTTATCGTATATCACTTTCGTAACTAGAACATTGACGATGAGAGAAAAGGAAAGTAGTGGTAGCAGTCATCAATTATAGTAGTAGTAATAGTAGTAGTAGTGGTAGTAGTAGTAGTAGTAGTAGTAGTAGTAGAAGTAGTGACAGGTCAGTAGCTCGCTCGACTGTACTAAGTAAGAGGTCAAGTATAAGATGTGTGTGTGTGTGTGTGTGTGTGTGTGTGTGTGTGTGTGTGTGTGTGTGTGTGTGTGTGTGTGTGTGTGTGTTTCAAAATAATGGTGATAGTGATGATAATGCTAATAAGATAATAATAATAATAATAATAATAATAATAATAATAATAACAATAACAATAACAATAGCAGCAGCAGCAGCAGGTCCCAGGTGTTGTTGTAGTCTTGGACGAATCAATGACAATCAGAGTTGATCCTCCTCGACGTGGCTTGAGTACCTGTGGCAGGGTGGGGGGGAGGGGGGGAGGGGGGGACGGTGATTGGCGTTATCTGAAGGCTTCATCTTATCTCCATCATGTGCTCTCGAGATGCTCCAACGTGCTCCATTATGCATGCTTTAGTTCCTGTTTCTCACTATTCGTTATAGATGTACGTACGAGC
>JAXIVD010006754.1:7500-12500 GCA_036785275.1 Cancer borealis | reverse complement strand
TGTGTGTGTGTGTGTGTGTGTGTGTGTGTGTGTTTAGTGGTGTTAGACATGATGTATGCCAGGTGGTGTGGTGTCATGGTTGCGTGTGACACTTGGCGTTGAGTGAGGCACTGTCAGACTATAACAGGTCGTGCGTCGTGCTACGTGCGTCTATAGGACTTGATTTATTTTTTCTATCGTTTTGTATTTCATTCGCTTCCTGACTCCTCGTTCCGTGTGTTTAGGTTGGTGTGTTGTAATAGTGGTGGTGGTGGTGGTGGTGGTGGCAGGGACTGGACACGTGCGGTGGTGCATCGGTGGTGTTGTGTTTGTAGTGTTTGTTGAGGTAGTCCTGAGGTGGTGTTGTGTTTGTTGAGGTAGTCCTGAGGTGGTGTTGTGTTTGGTGTGTTTGTTGAGGTAGTCCTGAGGTGGTGTTGTGTTTGGTGTGTTTGTTGAGGTAGTCCTGAGGTGGTGTTGTGTTTGTTGTGTTTGTTGAGGTAGTCTTGAGGTGATAGTGAAGGGAAGGCCAAGTGTTGTAGTAAACAATGTGAATGGATGCATGCATTAACACGTCTCCTTTAAATCAACATGTACACAGAGGTCGTCTTGTGAATGTTGTCCACCAGCCTGTCAATACTTCCGTTATTGCCGCAGGACTGGTTTCCGTGATGATTAATTTGCAGGAGAAACCTATTCTCACGGAAACCACCTTACAAGTCTTAGAATTACTGCACGTAAAAGTAATACAAATTATACTTGTTTTTTATTTTGTTATATGTGATATTTGAAAGGTTTCCACAACTTTTCGTAAGTATTACATTGTTATGAGTGAAGTGATTTCAATGAGCAATGATTTCACCGAGAAATCCTCGCTCACGAATACCATAGACGCGTTACCCTTACGTCAATGCTGATGAACACGTTGTTTGTGCTTGAAGCGTCGTCCTTCGTGCGAGTGTTGTAGGAAAGTGCTACTCATCAGGATCTCATTAAACAGCTCGTGTTTCCTGTTTGGCAAGCGGCAGGGCTACGCAACCCTGCGTCAAGATAGGAAATTCTTGCCGCGCTTGTTTCTTGCAAACTTTTCTCAAAATGCGCTGAAGAAAGTGCATTTACATCATTAATTATTGAAGCTGAAATGAAACTCGCGTCCACTGGATGGAAGCGGATTTAATACAATTTGTATGAAGTTAACGGTACATTGAGCCTGTCCAAGGCGTTGTATTCTGAAACGTGGCGAGTCAGTCCACCACTCCCTGGTGACTCGGTGTTTTGTCATTAGGGACGTGATTCTGAGGTGATACCAATATTCTGAGCCGCCGGATCTCCGCTGCCAGTGTTGTGTCACAGCGTGGCGGAGGAAGGCAACACGAGTATTCAGCTGACGGCAGCACTTCCACAATCAGCCACACTCGCAACTGTATTGCGGCAGCAGCAACATTAACAGTGTGTCCGGTGCGGGTGACCCAGGCGGTGGTGAGGGAGGGTCGGGCGTCGGGCGGGCAGGGGTGGAGCAGGGTTATAGTCCTGCCCGGGCCCGGCAGGCTGCTTCAGTCCCTCGGTGGACCTGTAGCTTCACGCACCGTCGCGCTCCTCTCTCTCGCGCGCTGTCCGCCACGCCGCCTCCATTACCCACCCCTGCTCGGCCATGCCCCCGCCACCATACCCACAGGTGTCGCGGTGGAAGGGGTGAACACCCCGGGCCAGGGTGTGTGGAGTAGTACTGGAGCCTCGAGTGATACTGTGGTGAGGCAACAACCCCCATCATGCCCCACGTGGTGTACAGGTGCCGTCACAGCGAGCATTCCAGCGTGGAAACGGCACTTGAGACGGGGCGGGAGGCAAAGGTTTACTCTGGCCAGTGCAACACTCGTGCCCTCAGGTGGACGGTGTATTTGCTTCACAAACAATGCATGAACTTATGCTTAAGTGGATCAGCGTCCTGACTTGTACGCTGGTGCAGGGGTGAGGGTGCCCTGCTGACACCCTTCAAGCAGAGCCAACCACTGCCACCCAACGCACAGTACATTGAACGTTCAGGAACCAAACCACACGAGTGACGGACGAGTGAGTGATTAGGCGCAGTGTGACTGACCTCTGTGTGGACTGTGTGAGGCCGTGTGTCCTTCCCCCCCAACCACCCTCTCTCTCTCTCTCTCTCTCTCTCTCTCTCTCTCTCTCTCTCTCTCTCTCTCTCTCTCTCTCTCTCTCTCTCTCTCTCTCTCTCTCTCTCTCTCTGCCGCCCCCCTCCCCCCTCCCCTGCAGACAAGCAACAGTCTTAATGTGCTGTACAATTTTTAACACAATCTAGTGTCTGGATTTTGGAACATTTAGATGAGTAATGTGGCAGAGGTGTGACGTGTGTCATCTTCCTTCGGGCGTACAGGAGCCGATGTTCCTCTACACACACACACACACACACACACACACACACACACACACACACACACACACACACACACACACACACACACACACACACACACACACACACACACACACACACAGATGCCAAGGACACATCAGTACGAATATCATTTATGACATTTTTTTCCCTTTTTAGTACATTTCGTCTTTGAAATAGATTAAAACACCATGTCTTAAATAATTGCCAATCGTGTTTCTTCGTACAAGCTCAGCGTAGCGTTTCGTGTGGTGTGTGTCTCTCAGTCTTGTCTTCGTTTCGTTGAATAGGATATGGTGGAGCGTGGGTGGTGGGTGATGGGTGGTGGGCGGTGAGAGCTCAATCCTGACCAAAGGCGCCGGGTGGAGGGAGGGTGTGGGGTAGGTACTAAGGTTAAGGTTGTAAAGGCCTTCCAACGAGCGTCTTAGCGTGAGGGAGGGAGACGTGAATCACAAAACAATGGAATATGATAATGTGATGGCTAGAATAATGCACGAAGCTTGCGTAAAGATCGTTGTAGTTGAATGAGTGAAAATCTTGACTCTTAAGTAAGTGGAGGTGGGTTGGGCGTGAGTGTGAGGGCGGCACCGTAGGGCAGCGGAAAGGGTGTATCTAGAGTGACAGGAGAAGTGGTGTAACTACTTGTCTCTGTCACCTGTAAGACGTGACAGGTGTGCTAATGTTCAACAGTCTCCCGCGCTCATGACACTCGGGCAAAGTGACTCCATTTTTCTGTGGTGAAGATTCATAACTTCTTTTAGTACTGCTGCTACTGCTACTATTACTACTGCTTTTGCTTCTATTGCAACTGCTGTAACTACTATAACAGCAAATACTACAACTACTTCTACTACTGCTACTACTACTATTACTACTACTATTCTACTACTACTACCACTACTACTACTACTACTACTACTACTACTACTACTACTACTACTACTACTATTACTACTACAAGTACCACTATTTTAGATTATTCTGATGGGGTTGATTGCGGAATAAAAAAATAAAAAAATAATGTGAGTAGTAGAGCGGAGTGCAGCAGCAAACATGGAGGTGTCCTGGCTGCCTGGCCTGGAAGGTTGTGTTGACGGAGGGGAAAGGGAAGGGGGGGTGGGGAAGGGCACTCCACCACCACCACCACCACCACCACCACCACCGCGGCCACTGGTGGAGGAATGTGAAAGTGGACCCTCCGCCGCGCCGTGCCGAGGCGTGTGGAAGGGTGTTCCTCGGTCGAGATAAAGGGGCGGTGCTGCTGATGGAGAACACGGCCATATTTCCCTCAGCCTCACCTTCACCAGCCTCACACTCAGCCTCGTCTCGCTGGCTTGAGGTTCTATCTTGTCGCCTCACAGACATAAACGTTACTTGCGACAAACAAACGTTCCTCACCACACCAACATGGCCACACATCCGCCGTACTAACGCGTGTCTACTACATGTCCCGAGGGTGAGGCGTGTGAGTACGCCAACCACACCAGCTAAAACCAACCACAGATAGATAACAGTTGGGTAACCCGTCTGTAACATGTTCAAAGCCTCGCTGCGCATGCTGGGCCTTGGAGGGGCTGGTGTGGTGTGTCGCACGCTGGCTTGCCCTAGAGGCCTAGATACTTAGAAGGACAATGTGCGTGTGTTTAAAGCCTTCATGCATGGCAGAACACAGGTGGCGACAGAACACCTACCTGAATGTTCCTATGCAATCACCTGTCCTATAGTTTCGGGCACAGGTGTGAGTCAGCTGCTCCTCCACGGCATGCCCTCGCCCTATCGTGCTGGTAACGTCCCCTTAACAGAACCTTCGTGCCCAGGTCGTCCCGCGCGAAGGGAATTTCGTCATCTTGCCATTTTCTTACGGCGTGTATCTTGCCGAGACGCTGAAAGGGCGGGCAGTTTCTTCATCAGCCAAACCGTTGCTCAAGACGCTACATCCCGCCTGAAATGTCATCGCCCGCTGTCAATGCAAGGTAGTAGTCCCCGGGCTGGCGGTGACGGTGTTTTGTAGGCTGTCCACTAGAGGAGATGACTTGACTAGCGCCGGACAGAAGGGACTGGCCGTGAGCGGGAGGGAGACTCAACACCACCTCAAAAAGCGTTTCACCGGCAATTATTTTTTCTCATTATTTTCTTATGTTTGTCTCTCTCTCTCTCTCTCTCTCTCTCTCTCTCTCTCTCTCTCTCTCTCTCTCTCTCTCTCTCTCTCTCTCTCTCTCTCTCTCTCTCTCTCTCTCTCTCTCTCTCTCTCTCTCCCGCCTCCCTCCCACCCCCGGCGTGACTTGTCCTGGCAAGAGGTGAGGGAACTCCGCTGCAGGTTCCAGGAATGGGGGCAGGCTAGGTCAGGTGGGAGGGAGGCTGCACCGGGTCTGGGTGAGGCTGTGGGCGGGGTCAGCCGGACTGGAAAGCCGAGGCCCGAGAGTGAAACTGTTGAAGAGGGAGAGAGGGAGGGAGGGAGGGAGGGGAAAAAAGAAGAAGAAAAAAACATGCCTTGCAGAACCTCACCTCACCTCACCCTTGCTGCCAACGCGCGTTCCCCTCAGTGCCAGGCGCATGCTGATCCCTTAATAGCAAACCAAGAAAGTGAAGTATTGGCAATGTTAGGTATATCGATTTT